>JAZKJV010007579.1:0-48752 GCA_037367405.1 Ottelia alismoides | reverse complement strand
TAAATGTTTCACAGACTCACCGTGTTTTATGTACAGGCACGAGTTTGCTTCAGGATGAACAGGGACCCTTTTGGTCTTGTGCCAGCCATTAGAGTTGAAGCTCAGGCAGCTTGCATCGGCCGAACACGCCAGGGCCTTGTTAGACAGTGTGCCTGCTGTGGGGCTCCCCGTCAGGTCGTCTCCGAAGTGGTCCGCATCAGGAACAGCCGCATAACCAGGAACCTCCGGGCAGGCTGCGACGGCATGCGAACACGCGAGGGACGAGCATGCATTAAAGTAGCAGAGACATCTCCCGCCAGTGGAAGGAAAAACTGGACGAGGCCTTGCCACGACATAAGTCCGTGGAGGTGGCTGGCATGCGAGAGGTCTCGGGTTCGATCCTCATAGGGGTCGAGAGATTTCTGGCACGTCTGTTGGTGGTTGCTGTCTGTCATCAGGCGCAGCCCCCCTGCTGCAGACGTTAAGAACCGGTAATCTCACGGACATGCTCGTGCGACCCGGCAGCTAAAAAACACGCCGGTTTGACCGATGCGTAAGATTATTATTATTATTATTATTATTATTATTATTATTATTATTATTATTATTATTATTATTATTATTATTATTATTATTATTATTATTATTATTATTATTATTATTATTATTATTATTATTATTATTATTATTATTATTATTATTATTATTATTATTATTATTATTATTATTATTATTATTATAGCAGAGACGACTGCACTGACTTGGGCCTTGTATGCGGCGTCAGCAGCGAGCGAAGGCAACCTGACCCAAGCCGTCTCCTGCTACCCGGTATGTAGGAGCACCCTATGGTACCCTAGGCACAACCGCAAAGCAGCCCCATCCTGGCGCGATGCGCACTTTACTCTGACACAACCTACACGACCTACGATGTGAGCATACACGGAACAGCGTTGCCGTGCAACCCCTGCAGCTCGTGCACATACAGCAAATATGTCCACCTCTCTCGCTCTTTGTGCAGCGTCGTGTTTCCCTATGTACCCTGGGATACGGTGCCACCTTCATGTTCATTCCTTGTATGTATGCTGCCAAGCTGTCATCAATAGACGTGGTTGCCCGCACATGCCGGTCTACAGTACCTTTGGGAGGATTGGGGTTGACCAAGCGCGCCGCGTTGCCTTGCGTGTCGTATAGCACGAAGTTGCCGTTGTCCTGTATTCTCGCAGTCGCCGCCTTGGTGCTGCTGTCGGTGGCAGTCCTGCTGTACCACAGCTGTGTGGCGCTTGCGTTGCCGGCGTATACCGCCAGATTGCCGTCTAGCTGCATGTCCGCTCGATACGGGCCAGTTACGCCCTCCATCAACCCGGCCATGCCTGACGACCAGGTGACGCTACATGCAAGCGAGCAGCAGGGGGCACCCAGGTGCATTGGCGGCATGGCTGTGCCATGCATCGACGCATAAAGCTGTGTGGACAGGGTCACGCTCATGCAAACGGCATCTAATGAGCACATCGTCACAGACGCGGACCAATGACCACAGCATTATGCAAGGCGGCTGTACGACCATGTGCACATTGGAGGAAATGAACGTTAACCAGTTGGTGACAGGAGACGCCGCCGGATGCTACGCGTGCTGCCAGCCTTGTTGGGCGGATTTCTGGTCAGGGCGCTTCGCCATGGACGCTGGCATTCAGGCCACGGGCACCCGTAAGCCCAGAAGTTGGCACATACCTCACACGCTGGCCTACTAAGCACTGCATTCGTGGTCAACAGCACAAACTCTTAAGAGGAGCTGCTGGGCAGTTGCATCCCATTTCGATCCGGCAGCCGACCACCAGTGCCCAAGTAAGGCTGCGCAGCTGGCCAAGCCCTACACCGTACGTACCTGCCGTCGCTGACCCTCACCACGGTGAGGTTGCCTTCCAGCTGCATGGTCAACCTGTACACCCCGCCTGGGCTGGTGATGGACTGGCCCGCAGTAAGTGACGCGCCAGCGGCCAGCTGGTCACCTGCAACACCAGTACAAGTGATGGCTCATTCGTGACATTGAAGAGAAACGCCGGCAGCAAGAAGTATCGGAAGTGCCGTTTGCCGCATGTAGGGAAGACTGTTGTGCTTTGCTGAAGAAGAGCCTTGCCCTGTAGAGGACGTGATCCATATAAGATCATCGCTCCTGTAACATCAAAGAGAGATATTGTCTTCGCAACGAAGCTGCAGGTGATCATTGTTCTGTGTTGTTAAGGCCTCCCCCATTACGTGCCTCATGTTATGCTTCATAGACCATATCCCCTATTGCAAACATCGACTTCACGGGTTCAGTGCGACGCCGAAGTCCCGCCTCGGGGGTTGATATGGCCACATGATGATGCACGATATGTATGCGGCACAGCTGTTGCGTACTTGCATTGATGCATCCCCCATCTCCCACGATGGTGTATTGGCCCATGATAAGGATGCATGCTGCGTACGGCGGCACCAAGGCTGGATGCGCGCACAGCCAGAGGTGACGTTTTGATAGATACGAATATGGGGCGGAGGGTAAGGGGGTGGGGTTGTCTTGAGCGGTGTATGCCAGGTTAAGGATGCACGCTGGATGTCCTCCAGCGGCATGGGCAAGGGATGTGCGTTGCGTGCAGCGTGTGTCGCTTCAGGATCGGCGCAGCGGTGGACCTGCATTCATGCCATTCCCCCTTTCCCGCAATGGTGTAGCGGATCATAGTAAGGTTGCATGCCGCTACGGCGGCACGGAGCCTCAGACAGCCACATGCGGTGCAGGCGGGCCGGGAAATACAAATGTGCGCGGGCGTGCGCGCGCAGGAGATGCGCACGGCCGCACACGACCTGGGTGAATGACCCGTGGGTCGTATAAGACCGCCGCCACCGACCTGGCCGTGTGACCCGTGGGTCGCATATGCCGGTTTAGACCTGGCCATATGCCCTCCTACGTGGCTGCCACGAGGATAGCCTCGGGACGCTGCCGGAACCGTAGTCTAGCCAAGCTAGTTCGGCGTAATTGTGATTTAGTCATATAAAGTGCAATGCACAGGTACAAATACAGCAATCCAGGCAGCTCGCCACCGGCCCAGATGCACATGTGACATGCCAGGGCGAGGCCAGTGCGATGCAATTTATTGTGTACATCACTACGGTCATATTGGCTGCACCACCGGTACGCACGCTCCACAGACTCACCCAGTTTCATGTACAGGCAAAACTTCTCCATTGAATCTTTACGATTCAAGGCAACCCTCTTGGATTTGGGCCAGCCTTGAGAGTTGAAGCTCAGGCAGCGCGGGTCGGCCGAACACGCCTGGGCCCAGTCAGTGCGTGCGCCTGACATGGGGTTCGTCGTCAGGTCATCTCCGAAGTGGTCCGCATCAGCAGCAGCAGCATAACCAGGAACCGCCGCACAGGCTGCGACGACCAGCCATGCGAACGCACGAGGGCAGGAACACGCGTACGTTACAGGGCAGAGGCCACTGCATAGACTAAATCCGTGTATGCGGCGTCAGCAGCAAAGGCAACCTGCGTGGGCACTAGTGCAGACTGCAACACTGGGGCTTGGCAAGGGGGTTGGGGGTTTGTAACATGAGGGAGTAAGAAAACCTGGCCAAGCCACCTCCGAAGTGACTAGGGACTGCCTGGACATCCGTGATTCCAGCACGTGGAGGACAACCTGCTACCCGGTATCGGTATGTAGGCGCACGCTATGGTACCTCGGGCACAGCTGCAATGCAGCCCAAACCTGGTCTTATGTGCACCGTACTCTAACTCTAGTACACTATCTACGATGTATGCACGGATCAGCGCTTCCCTGCAACTCCTACAACTCCTTATAACCTATAGCATAAATGTGTCCGCCGTTCTCGATCCTTGTACTGTGTCGTGCCGTATCACATAGGGCTTAAATGCCGCAAAACTGTTGTCGGCGAAAGGGTTTTGCACACCTGCTTGTCTACAATACCTGTCGGGGGGTTGGGTTGGGACCAGACCGCAACGGCTCCTTGTGCAGCATAGAGCACGAAGTTGCCGTCGTCTTGGAGTCTTGCGAAATCCACCTTGGCGCTGGTGTCGGTGTTGCTGGACCACAGCGGCGTGGCGTATGAACCGTACACCACCAGGTTGCTGTCCTGCTGCATGATGGCTCGGTACGGCCCAGGTATGCCTGTCATCCACCCGGCCGTGCCGGTCGACCAGGTGGTGCTACACGCAAGCGAGCAGCAGGTGGGGCACCCAGGCATGTTGGCGGCATGGCTATGTCATGCATCGATCAAATGAGCGGTGTGGCCAGGGTAAGGCTCATGGCAACGGCATCACATGGGCATATCGCCACGGACGGAGACCAGCAAGCGCGTTATCATGCAAGGCGGTTGCAAGACAACTTGTCTTGCACATGATGTGCGCATTGATGTAACTGGAAATGCACGTTACTTGAAGGTGACATCACACGTCGCCGATGCTCCGAGTGCTGCCAGCCCAATTGCCGTGCTGAATTGTGGTCAGGGCGCTTCACCATGGATGTGCGAGCGCCGGCATTCGTACTCATGGGCAACCGTAAGCCCAAAGTGGTGAGACACCCGACACGTTGGCCTAGGCACGCTCAACTCGAGAAATGGTGAGACACCTCACATGTTGGCTTAAGGGCTTCTTCCATTCGTGGTTGAAATGACGGGCGACTAGGAGGAGCTGTGGGGACAATCGCATTCCATTACGATTCAGCAGCACGCGTTCAGTGCCCGAGGCAACGCAGCCGGCCCCCGCAGCCTACCTGTTGTCGCTGACCTTCACCACGACGAGGTTGCCGTCCGTCTGCATGATCAACCGATACACCCCGCCTGTGCTGGTGATGAACTGGTCCCCCGGAAGCGACGCGCCAGCTACCAGCCGGTCACCTACAACGCCAATTTCATGGGCAGCTCCTTCGTGACAATGAACAGAAATTCAAGCACTAAGGACGTATAGGCATTGCCGTGCACAGCATGTAGGTAGGGCAGTTGTGCGTTGCTGAAGTAGAGCCTTGCTCTCCAACAGAGGACTTGCTCCATATGAGATGCTCGCGCCTTGAATATCAAGAGACGTTTGATGTTCGCACCGTGGATCAATTCTATTCAAGTTTTTTTGTCTTACAGCCTCCCTTCTTACGCACCTCAGGTTCTGGGTCATGAACCATATTCCCTGTTGCTAGTCATTACCCTTTGTAACAGGTTGATATAATTGTTTGCAGACAAGTATCACAGCGATCCGGGCAGCTCGCCCCAGCCCTTGAAATGCGCATGAGGCCTGCTAGGGCGAAGGCCAATGCGATGTATTCTGTTTGTACACTACTACGGTCGTTCAATGTAAGAGATTATTAGACCGAGATTAATGAACTGTCTGTAGTACAGACAAGTATCGCCCCGCCCCCACCACATGCATATGAGGCCTGCTCGGGCGAAGTCCACTGCCGCGGTGAGTTCAGTTCGTATCAATACGGTAGTAGGTTCGTTACACGGGGGAACAGGGCTAGGTGAGGCCAAGGCCTCCCGCGCACGAGGAAGCGAAACGGAAGAGGCGGAAAGAACAGCGGACAGGGGCCGCGCCAACAAAAGGAACACAAAGGAACGGCAGCCGAGCACGGGCCAGCCAAACACATACGGTCACTCCGATCACTGCGCAAAGTAGCGGTACCGGTGCGCAAGCTCCATCACTCACCTATTTTCATGTACAGGCACAAACCAGGCATAGGATTCAAGGCGACCTTCTTGGATTTGGGCCAGCCTAGAGAGTTGAAGCTCAGACAGTTTGAATTGGCCGTGCACACCCTGGCGAGCTCAGTGGGTGTGCCGGATATGGTGCTATTCACCAGGTCGTCGCCGAAGTGGTCCCAATCAGGGACAGCCACGTAGCCAGGCACTGTCTCACAGGCTGCGACGACCAGCCAGGCGAACACGCGAGGGCAGGAACAGGCGTTGATAGAGGGCAGAGACCGCTGGACGGATGGGCTGAATCCTAGATACGGCGTCAGCAGCGAAGGCAACCTGGCCCTAGCCGTCTCAAACGTCATCAACAAATGCACGGGCATCCGTGCATCCCGCACTGGCAAGGCAACCTGCTACCAGGTATGTAGGAGCACCTATGGTGCCTGAGGCGCAACAGCACTGAAGCACCACCCTGGTTTTTGGCCCGCCTTTCACTGGACCCGGCCGGCGGGGTTGACCCACGGGCCAGGCGGCGGCCCGTAAGGCCCGCTAGGCCGGCGGGTGGTCCAGGGAACGCCGAGACGTGGTGAACACCGGACCAAAATGTTGCGTGGTTCCGCGACCTTGGCTAATGAGTGGAGCCGAAGCCAAAGCCGAGGGTTGGTGCATTTGCCGTGCCATCATGGTAGCATGCGGCAATAAGCGTTGGTTGAAGCGTAACCATTAAGGCAGATGTCCAAACAATGCTTATTGCATCATTATCACCAGCCTGTACCCCCTGCGGGGCGCGCGTGGCATTGCAGCACACTCAAATGCTTGCAAACGCGCTGAAGCCCCCGCTACAGCGCGAAGCTGCAAGACTACCATGATTGTCATTTTGAAGACTGTGTATAGGCCGAAACATACCCGCGATGTTAGTTTGCCGGGACTGGCGACAGCGGAACCCACAATTTGAGTCTCCTTACGGCAACATCCCCAATGCAAACGTGCGGTCGGCTTTAGCCCAGCAGCGCTTTTTGTTGGCGTTGCGTTCTGACTAGCATGACGCACTGCGATAGTACTCATCTAACGATGGTAGCTGCGCCTCAAAAGGGCCGAGGCTCAGCTCACTTGGTGCTGAGGTGCAGCGCGAAGCAAACACAACATCCAGAGTCGCAGCGAGTGCAGCACAGATGCGACCCGGCCGGAAAGGCCAACAACTGAACACTGGCATTAAACGCTTGATAATTCACATGATACTGCATAGCACGTCAGAGGCGCTGGAACGGCGTGCTCACATGTGCGCACTTATATTGCATGCACGTTCGCTGCCGTGGGGTCTGCTGCCAACGCCAACCTGGCGTGCACACTGGCGCATGCATGGAGCGCCAACTTGGCGGTCAAGCGTATGTGCGGCATTGGTGGCGCCGGCACGGCATTGCGCGCCGTCACATGCGCACATTCCCTTTCCTGAGCACAGGGCACGTGTATGCATCCGCTGTATGGGGCGGTTCGCCCATCCTCCTCCGTCCCCTCCTGCTAGCGACTTTGCTGGCACAGCGTCACTACACCCACAGCACAAGCGGCATCTAGATGCCGCGCGGGGGGTTCAACTTCGTCCTTGTATGTGCACGTTGCTCCAACACCAGTACACTACCTGCGATGTAAGCATACACGGATCAGCTAGCGCTGCCCTGCAACTCCTGCAAGTCGTGCTGATATAGCATACGTGTCCGCCATTCTTGCTCTTTGCATTACGTCGTGTTTGCCTGTGTACCCTGGGATGCAGTAACGCCTTCACGTTCACTGCTGCATGTGTATGCCGCAAAGCGTTTGGCTTCTTTACAGCGAAGTATGAGCAGTTAAGAAGGCAGGTTCTTTGGATGATCTAGGCCGTATCTGTCGTTCATGTCGTACGCCTATGGTTTCTGGCCTGATTTGGTTGGCCTGATTTGGTTGGCGACCCTTTCGTCGCCAAGCGGCTCTTCCAAAAAGCGCTCGCAGGGTACCAGCACGCCCAAGGTGCCAGCTGAATGTATCGGACTGCACTGGGCCGTGCACATTAGCTTCGTTTGCTGTGGTTGTTAACCCCAGTTCTCGTAGCGCCCACGGCCTCACCCGCCGACGTTGCACTGTCGGAGGCGTGGAGCGCATAGTTTCCCGCCCGGCCCACCCCCTTTACTGGCTGGCTGCGGTGGACTTCTTTTCGTTGGAGGGTCGTTTTCGTGGCTTGGCATGCGCAGGCGTGCTGCTTGACCGCAGCAGGTGTAGTTCCGTTCGCAGCCGACTCCAGCAAGTTAAAAGAGGAATCTGTGTTGCAGGTTGTTGCTATGTGGAAACGGCTTAGTGGAACGGCGAGTGGCGGCGGCCGCGGCAACAGCCGCGCCGCCGCCGTACGGCGTACAGCAGCAGCAACGGAGGATGGCGTGCAACGTGGTTTAGGTGGCGGCGGCCTCGTTACGGCGCCGACCCGAGACTAGAAGCATTTGCGTACGTTTGTCTATTGTTGTAACGTTTGAAGGACTCGATCATGCAAATAAGCCATCCACACTAAACGGAGTTGTCCACACCTGCCTGCCTATAGTACCTGTGGGATTGCTGGGGTTGATCAAGCGCGCCGAGATTCCTTGCCCGTCATAGAGCATGAAATTGCCGTCGTCTTGCAATCTTGCGAACGTCGCCTTGGTGCCGGTGGAGGTCTGGACGGACCACAGTGGCGTGGCGCTTCCAGCACCAGCGTACACCACCAAGTTGCCGTCCTGCTGCATGTCGACACGGTACGGCCCGGCTATGCCCGTCGCCAAAGCGGCCGTGCCTGACGACCAGGTGATGCTACGTGCAAGCAAACAGCAGGTGAGGCGCCCAGGCGCATTGGCGGCATCAACATGTAACCATGCATCGGCGAATTGAGCGGTAATTGGGCATGGCGAAGCCGTGAAAACGGCATCGCAAGAGCACATCGCCATGGATGCAGACCAGCAAGTGCGGTATCATGCAAGGCGGTTGTACGACAATGTGCGCATTGACGGTAATGCACGTGATGCACTTGGTGACAGCAGCCGTCGCCGGATTCTCCGCTTGATGCCAGCCCTGTTGTGCTGATTCGGGGTGAAGCGTCCTGGAGCCCAGGAATCAGCACCCATGCTGGCAGCATGGGCGAAAGCCGGCTTCGTACCGGGCAGCCGTAAGCGCAGAAGTGGTGAGACGCCTCACACGTTGGCCTAGCGTTCCTTTCGTGGTCATCAGCAAATACGTTTAACAACAGCTGTTGAAACAACCGCATCCCATTACGAGTCGGCGCGCGCGCGCGCCCCGCCGCGCCACCAGTCCCAACGGCTGCACGTGCAGCCGGCCGGCCCCCGCAGCGTACCTTCCGTCGCTGGCCTTAACCACGACGAGGTTGCCGTCCGTCTGCATGGTCAATCGATACACCCCGCCTGTGCTGGTGATGAACTGGCCCCCCGGAAGCGACGCGCCAGCTACTAGCCGGTCACCTACAATGGCAGTCCAATGGGCAGCTCAATCGTAACAGTAAATGCAAGCACTAAGGCCGTATAGGCCATGCCGTGCGCAGCCTGTAGGTAGGACAGTCGCGTTTGGCTGAAAGAGAGCCTTGCCCTCCAGCAGAGAACTTGCTCCATATTATACGATCGCTCCTGGCAAAGAGACGTTGCATGTTCGCACCGTAGCTGCAGTTTTTGATGTATGTCCTTTGGCCTTACGGCTTCATTTATTACGTGAGGCTTATGTACGGAGGAGTAAAGCGACCGGAGTACATATGCCCATTTCTGCATGGAGTTGAATGAGTCCTAGTTTTGATTTTCCGTTGCTGACTAGCAACTAGCGTTGCCCTAAATATGGAGCGCAAGCTCGGTTCAAGGCAATCTGCCTTTCACCTTGATCTTGCTGCGTAGACCACGTTGTATCGTGGTACCCGCCCGCCCACCCTGTTGGTCGCCGCGCAGCACCTGCTCCGTCGCGCATCATGCGGTTGCCCCGTCATGTCAAGGCACGACGAGCAGTGTATGGCAGTGGTCTTAAGTCGCGTTGGTTCGTGCTGTGTGTTTTCATAGGCGCGCCCCTCCGGGTGCGCGCCAGTGCCAGTTGTCCGCCGTCGCGTTGTCGCGGTGCCTTCTCACGTGGCGCCGGCGAAGCCCGGGCCACGTTCGCAGCATCTGGTGTAACAGGCCTGTCCCAGTGCGCTGAGCCTACTGAGCCTCTGCCGCCAAGCCGAACTGCATGGCTCACTTTTAACCTAAACGTAATGCAGAAGTGCCTCATTTATGGTTCGTGAACCATATCCTGTTGCTAGTTATTGCCCACTGCATCAAATGGAGGGACAGAGTTTGTTAATTTGTTTTCATACAATCACTGCAATCCAGGCAGCTCGCCCCACCCACCGCTGCATGCCATGAGGCCTGCTCGGGCGAAGTCTACAGCGGTGAGTCCAGCTTGTATTACGGCAGTCACTCCAACTGCGCTACGTAGTGGTACCGGTGCGCATGCTTCACGCGTACCGGTACGCAAGCTCCATCACTCACCTATTTTCATGTACAGGCACAAGCCAGGCCTATGATTCAAGGCAACCCTCTTGGATTTGGGCCAGCCTAGAGAGTTGAAGCTCAGACAGTTTGCATCGGGCGTGCACACCCTGGCGATGTCAGCGGGTGCGCCTGGAATGGGGCTCGTCCGCAGGTCGTCGCCGAAGTGGTCCCAATCAGAGACAGCCGCGTAACCAGGTACCGCCACACAGGCTGCGAAGACCAACCAGGCGAACGAGCATGGGTAGGAACAGGCGTAACTTAGAGGGCAGAGACTGCTGAATGGGCCGATTTTTAGCGTACGGCGTCAGCAGCAAAGGCAACCTGACCCAAGCCGTCTCCGACGTGATCAATGGTTGCCTGTACATCCGTGCATCCAGCACTGGCAAGGCATCCTGCTACCAGGTATGTGTAGGAGCACACTGTGGTACCTCAGGCACAGCTGCAATGCAGCCCCACCCTTGTCCTATATGCACGTTGCTCCAACAACCACCTGCGATATAAGTATACACGGATCAGCTAGCGCTGCCCTGCAACTCCTGCAACTCCTGCAACTCCTGCTGATATAGCATACGTGTCCGCCATTCTTGCTCCTTGCACTGCGTCGTGTTTGCCTGTGTACCCTGGGATGCAGTGACACCTTCACGTTCACTGCTGTATGTGTATGCCATAAAGCCGTCCACACTAAAAGGAGTTGCCCACACCTGCCTGCCTATAGTACCTGTGGGGTTGCTGGGGTTGATCAAGCGCGCCGAGATTCCTTGCCCGTCATAGAGCATGAAATTGCCGTCGTCTTGCAATCTTGCGAGCGTGGCCTTGGTGCCGGTGGCGGTCTGGATCGACCACAGCGGCGTGGCGCTTCCGGCACCGGCGAAGATCACCAAGTAACCGTCCTGCTGCATGTCGACACGGTACGGCCCGGCTATGCCCGTCGCCAAAGCGGCCGTGCCTGACGACCAGGTGATGCTACGTGCAAGCAAACAGCAGGTGAGGCGCCCAGGCACGTTGGCGGCATCAACATGTAACCATGCATCGGCGAATTGAGCGGTAATTGGGCATGGCGAAGCCGTGAAAACGGCATCGCAAGAGCACATACATCGCCACGGATGCAGACCAGCAAGTGCGGTATCATGCAAGGCGGTTGTACGACAATGTGCGCATTGACGGTAATGCACGTGATGCACTTGGTGGCAGCAGCCGTCGCCGGATTCTCCGCTTGATGCCAGCCCTGTTGTGCTGATTCGGGGTGAAGCGTCCTGGAGCCCAGGAATCAGCACCCATGCTGGCAGCATGGGTGAAAGCCGGCTTCGTACCGGGCAGCCGTAAGCGCAGAAGTGGTGAGACGCCTCGCACGTTGGCCTAGCGTTCCTTTCGTGGTCATCAGCAAATACGTTTAACAACAGCTGTTGAAACAACCGCATCCCATTACGAATCGGCTGCAGGCCACCAGTGCCAACGGCTGCGCGTGCAGCCGGCTGGCCCCCGCAGCGTACCTCCCGTCGCTGGCCTTCACCACGACGAGGTTGCCGTCCGTCTGCATGGTCAATCGATACACCCCGCCTGTGCTGGTGATGGACTGGCCCTCCGGAAGTGACACGCCGGCAACCAGCCGGTCACCTACAATGGCAGTCCAATCGGCAGTTTATTCGTGACAGAAGATATGGCTAAGGACACACAGACAGGTTCTAGCGCAGCGTGTGGGTAGGACAGTTATGCCTAACTGTAGGAGCCTCCTGTGCTCCCCACCCCGCCCCCGCCGCACATGTACATCCGCCTGCGTGCTAGGGAGATAGCCACCGGGATGATTCGGCTTTCACTTCTGTGCCGTTGGGGCTGGACGGCCGGTATGAGTGTTTCATAGACCGGTGCCAGGTCTCCAGGGCCTAACTGCCTGTTGGCTGGGTGGCAGTTGTGCGCAAGACGTCGGCACTTGTGCGCACATGCAACCCGTTGTTTTGAGCCGCCTCAACAGACGCGAAACGTCTCAAGAGTAAGGTTATAATACCGTTGGGGGGCGGAGGCGGAGGCGGTCTGGGCGGAGTAGGCGGAGGCGGTCTGGGCGGAGTAGGCGGAGGCGGTCTGGGCGGAGTAGGCGGAGGCGGTCTGGGCGGAGTAGGCGGAGGCGGTCTGGGCGGAGTAGGCGGAGGCGGTCTGGGCGGAGTAGGCGGAGGCGGTCTGGGCGGAGTAGGCGGAGGCGGTCTGGGCGGAGTAGGCGGAGGCGGTCTGGGCGGAGAAGGCGGAGGCGGGCTGGGCGGAGTAGGCGGAGGCGGGCTGGGCGGAGTAGGCGAACCTGTGAGGAACATTGGTAAGGGACGATGGACTTGGGCACAAGTACGGGTAGTACGGGGCACCAACAAAGACTCAGGCTACTATGGCACAGCAAAGCAAGCAGTAGGCAGTGCCGAGCACACGGTGCAGGTAGGACAGGTGTGCCGTGTGATGTAATTGAGCCTTGATATCCGATCCGCCCCCGTGCGGGTGCATGTGACGGCCACTTGCACATGAGGCCGACCCGCTAGGGAGTATGACGCTGCGATGGGTACGGTTTGTGCTACTACGATCATTCCGGCTGCATGAGCGGTATGCATGCTGAACGAACTCACCCAGTTTCATGTACAGGCAAAACTTCTCCATTGATTCTTTAGGATTCAAGGCAACCCTCTTGGATTTGGGCCAGCCTTGCGAGTTGAAGCTCAGGCAGCGCGGGTCGGCCGAACACGCCAGTGCCCAGTCAGTGCGTGCGCCTGACATGGGGCTCGTCGTCAGGTCATCTCCGAAGTGGTCCGCATCAGCAGCAGCCGCATAACCAGGAACCGCCGCACAGGCTGCGACGACCAGCCAGGCAACACGCGAGGGCAGGAACACGCGTACGTTACAGGGCAGAGGCCACTGCATAGACTAAATCCGTGTATATCTCCCGCCAGTGGAAAGAAAAACTGGACGAGGCCTTGCCACGACATAAGTCCGTGGAGGTGGCTGGCATGCGAGAGGTCTCGGGTTCGATCCCCATAGGGGTCGAGAGATTTCTGGCACGTCTGTTGGTGGTTGCTGTCTGTCATCAGGCGCAGCCCCCCTGCTGCAGACGTTAAGAACCGGTAATCTCACGGACATGCTCTTACGACCCGGCAGCTAAAAAACACGCCGGTTTGACCGATGCGTAAGATTATTATTATTATTAAATCCGTGTATGCGGCGTCAGCAGCAAAGGCAACCTGCGTGGGCACTAGTGCAGACTGCAACACTGGGGCTTGGCAGGGGGGTTGGGGGTTTGTAACACGAGTAAGAAAACCTGGCCAAGCCACCTCCGAAGTGACTAGGGACTGCCTGGACATCCGTGATTCCAGCACGTGGAGGACAACCTGCTACCCGGTATCGGTATGTAGGCGCACGCTATGGTACCTCAGGCACAGCTGCAATGCAGCCCAAACCTGGTCTTATGTGCACCGTACTCTAACTCTAGTACACTATCTACGATGTATGCACGGATCAGCGCTTCCCTGCAACTCCTACAACTCCTTATAACCTATAGCATAAATGTGTCCGCCGTTCTCGATCCTTGTACTGTGTCGTGCCGTATCACATAGGGCTTAAATGCCGCAAAACTGCTGTCGGCGAAAGGGTTTTGCACACCTGCTTGTCTACAGTACCTGTCGGGGGGTTGGGTTGGGCCCAGACCGCAACGGCTCCTTGCGCGGCATAGAGCACGAAGTTGCCGTCGTCTTGGATTCTTGCGAAATCCACCTTGGCGCTGGTGCCGGTGTTGCTGGACCACAGCGGCGTGGCGTATGAACCGTACACCACCAGGTTGCCGTCCTGCTGCATGATGGCTCGGTACGGCCCAGGTATGCCTGTCATCCACCCGGCCGTGCCGGTCGACCAGGTGGTGCTACACGCAAGCGAGCAGCAGGTGGGGCACCCAGGCATGTTGGCGGCATGGCTATGTCATGCATCGATCAAATGAGCGGTCTGGCCAGGGTAAGGCTCATGGCAACGGCATCACATATCGCATATCACCACGGACGAAGACCAGCAAGCGCGTTATCATGCAAGGCGGTCGCAAGACAATGTGCGCATTGATGTAACTGGAAATGCACGTTATTTGAAGGTGACATAAGACGTCGCCGATGCTCCGAGTGCCGTGCTGAATTGTGGTCAGGGCGCTTCACCCTGGATGTTATGTTATGTTACAGGGCTACCCGATACGAACCATGGAGGTTCAGAGTAGTTCACGACTCCGCGCAACACACACAGTCCTCATCACACCATGGCATAGGACATGGATCTTCCCCCGCCGCTTCCCAAGCCACGAATTCTCCTCCACACACCAACAAGGAATGTCAACCAAACCAAAGTTGGTAGTGGGAATCGAACCCGCGACCTAGGGGTACCATCAAGGATGATCAACTAATCCAAAGACGGCACCAGGCCTAGCACCCAAGCGACGGGGGATGTGCGAGCGCTGGCATTCGTACTCATGGGCAACCGTAAGCCCAAAGTGGTGAGACACCCGACACGTTGGCCTAGGCACGCTCAACTCGAGAAATGGTGAGACACCTCACATGTTGGCTTAAGGGCTTCTTCCATTCGTG
Organism: Ottelia alismoides; assembly: GCA_037367405.1. Classification (NCBI taxonomy): domain Eukaryota; kingdom Viridiplantae; phylum Streptophyta; class Magnoliopsida; order Alismatales; family Hydrocharitaceae; genus Ottelia; species Ottelia alismoides. The sequence goes on along the minus strand of JAZKJV010007579.1, from coordinate 33,989 downwards.
GTTGAAATGACGGGCGACTAGCAGCTGTGGGGACAATCGCATTCCATTACGATCCGGCAGCACGCATTCAGTGCCCGAGGCAACGCAGCCGGCCCCCACAGCGTACCTGTTGTCGCTGGCCTTCACCACGACGAGGTTGCCGTCCCTCTGCATGGTCAATCGATACACCCCGCCTGTGCTGGTGATGAACTGGTCCCCCGGAAGCGACGCGCCAGCTACCAGCCGGTCACCTACAACGCCAATTTCATGGGCAGCTCCTTCGTGACAATGAACAGAAACTCTTGGCCAATGCGATGTATTATGTACACTACTACGGTCGTTCAATGTAAGAGATTATTAGACAGAGATTACTGAACTGTCTGTAGTACAGATATTGCCCCGGCCCCGCCACATGCACATGAGGCCTGCTCGGGCGAAGTCCACTGCGGTGAGTTCAGTTCGTATCAATAATCAAGCACTAAGCACGTATAGGCATTGCCGTGCACAGCATGTAGGTAGGGCAGTTGTGCTTTGCTGAAGTAGAGCCTTGCTCTCCAACAGAGGACTTGCTCCATATGAGATGCTCGCGCCTTGAATATCAAGAGACGTTTGATGATCGCACCGTGGATCAATTCTATTCAAGTTTTTTTGTCTTACAGCCTCCCTTCTTACGCACCTCCGGTTCTGGGTCATGAACCATATTCCCTGTTTACACTGTTGCTAGTCATTACCCGTTGTAACAGGTTGATATAATTGTTTGCATACAAGTATCACAGCGATCCGGGCAGCTCGCCCCAGCCCTTAAATTGCGCATGAGGCCTGCTAGGGCGAAGGCCAATGTGATGTATTCTGTTTGTACACTACTACGTTCGTTCAATGTAAGAGATTTTTAGACAGAGATTACTGAACTTGTCTGTACTACAGACAAGTATCACAGCCCCCAGGCGGTTTGCCCCGCCCCCGCCACATGCACATGAGGCCTGCTCGGGCGAAGTCCACTGCGGTGAGTTCAGTTAGTATCAATACGGTCACTCTGATCACTGCGCAAAGTAGCGGTACCGGTGCGCAAGCTCCATCACTCACCTATTTTCATGTACAGGCACAAACCAGGCATAGGATTCAAGGCGACCTTCTTGGATTTGGGCCAGCCTAGAGAGTTGAAGCTCAGACAGTTTGCATCGGGCGTGCACACCCTGGCGAGCTCAGTGGGTGTGCCGGATATGGTGCTATTCACCAGGTCGTCGCCGAAGTGGTCCCAATCAGGGACAGCCACGTAGCCAGGCACTGTCTCACAGGCTGCGACGACCAGCCAGGCGAACACGCGAGGGCAGGAACAGGCGTTGATAGAGGGCAGAGACCGCTGGACGGATGGGCTGAATCCTAGATACGGCGTCAGCAGCGAAGGCAACCTGGCCCTAGCCGTCTCAAACGTCATCAACAAATGCACGGGCATCCGTGCATCCCGCACTGGCAAGGCAACCTGCTACCAGGTATGTAGGAGCACCTATGGTGCCTGAGGCGCAACAGCACTGAAGCACCACCCTGGTTTTTGGCCCGCCTTTCACTGGACCCGGCCGGCGGGGTTGACCCACGGGCCAGGCGGCGGCCCGTAAGGCCCGCTAGGCCGGCGGGTGGTCCAGGGAACGCCGAGACGTGGTGAACACCGGACCAAAATGTTGCGTGGTTCCGCGACCTTGGCTAATGAGTGGAGCCGAAGCCAAAGCCGAGGGTTGGTGCATTTGCCGTGCCATCATGGTAGCATGCGGCAATAAGCGTTGGTTGAAGCGTAACCATTAAGGCAGATGTCCAAACAATGCTTATTGCATCATTATCACCAGCCTGTACCCCCTGCGGGGCGCGCGTGGCATTGCAGCACACTCAAATGCTTGCAAACGCGCTGAAGCCCCCGCTACAGCGCGAAGCTGCAAGACTACCATGATTGTCATTTTGAAGACTGTGTATAGGCCGAAACATACCCGCGATGTTAGTTTGCCGGGACTGGCGACAGCGGAACCCACAATTTGAGTCTCCTTACGGCAACATCCCCAATGCAAACGTGCGGTCGGCTTTAGCCCAGCAGCGCTTTTTGTTGGCGTTGCTTTCTGACTAGCATGACGCACTGCGATAGTACTCATCTAACGATGGTAGCTGCGCCTCAAAAGGGCCGAGGCTCAGCTCACTTGGTGCTGAGGTGCAGCGCGAAGCAAACACAACATCCAGAGTCGCAGCGAGTGCAGCACAGATGCGACCCGGCCGTAAAGGCCGGTGCGCAGGCCGCAGGCAGTGCGTCTTGGCTGTGCCTGCAAACCATGTGTACAGTATTCTCTCGATGCAATACCGCTGCCGCCGGCACGACTGCCGACTGAAGAAGCACAGGACGCCACCCCAGCTTCAACAGCACGTGAACATCGCATGCATGTCTGTATGCGCGCGTAGTATGCCCGGTATACCGGACGTACATTGTTGTGTACGCGTGCTGTGCTGCAACGCACAGCGAGCATGCAGGTGCATGGATGTGCGCCTTGTGTACGGCCTCCCCAGCGCAGCACAACTGGACACTGGCATTAAACGCTTGATTATAATTCACATGATACTGCATAGCACGTCAGAGGCGCTGGAACGGCATGCTCAGCTGGAACGGCATGCTCACATGTGCGCACTTATATTGCATGCACGTTCGCAGACCCGTGGGGTCTGCTGCCAACGCCAACCTGGCGTGCACACTGGCGCATGCATGGAGCGCCAACTTGGCGGTCAAGCGTATATGCGGCATTGGTGGCGCCGGCACGGCATTGCGCGCCGTCACATGCGCACATTCCCTTTCCTGAGCACAGGGCACGTGTATGCACCCGCCGTATGGGGCGGTTCACCCATCCTCGTCCGTCCCCTCCTGCTAGCGACTTTGCTGGCACAGCGTCACTACACCCACAGCACAAGCGGCATCTAGATGACGCGCACTAAGTTTTAGAGCAACACCCCCGATATTTATGGTCCTTCGATACCTAGTATGTTTAATCTTACTACATCCTGAATTTAATAACCTACAAATTGAGCTGAGCTGAGCTTTATGGCGGTTTTCATTTCCAATGTAACGGGGCCCCCCGCCGGGGGTGGTGGGCAATGGGTGCCAATGCCGGGTCAATGGTGCCAACAAATGGTGCCAATGATCGCCAATGCAAGCCAATGCGCGCAAACGCCCGAGGGCCCAGACGCAGCGTAGCGGAGCGTGCGCAGCGCCCTACAGCAGCCCCCGCTGCGCCTCGCTGCTGCATTTTCGCTGCTGCTGCTGCTGCGCCCCGCATTCCCCTGCGCACGCCTTGTACCAAGCCCAGGCCGACCGCAATTGCGTTCTCTCCCCCTCTGCCAGCGGCCACAGGCTTATGCGCCCTGGCAGCCTGCTTTGCAACCACAATGGAGGCCGCCTCCAGGGCGCAGCGGGGGCTGCTGTAGGGCGCTGCGCACGCTCCGCTACGCTGCGGCTGGGCCCTCGGGCGTTTGCGCCTGTTTGCGCGCATTGGCTTGCATTGCCGATCATTGGCACCATTGACCCGGCATTGGCCCCCATGGCCCACCACCCCCAGCGGGGGACCCCGTTACATTGGAAATGAAAACCGCCATAAAGGCGTTGAAAGCGGGCCACCAAACCCCTTAGGGTTCAACTTCGTCTTTGTATGTGCTCGTTGCTCCAACACCAGTACACTACCTGCGATGTAAGCATACACGGATCAGCTAGCGCTGCCCTGCAACTCCTGCAAGTCGTGCTGATATAGCATACGTGTCCGCCATTCTTGCTCTTTGCATTACGTCGTGTTTGCCTGTGTACCCTGGGATGCAGTAACGCCTTCACGTTCACTGCTGTATGTGTATGCCGCAAAGCGTTTGGCTTCTTTACAGCGAAGTATGAGCAGTTAAGAAGGCAGATTCTTTGGATGATCTAGGCCGTATCTGTCGTTCATGTCGTACGCCTATGGTTTCTGGCCTGATTTGGTTGGCCTGATTTGGTTGGCGACCCTTTCGTCGCCAAGCGGCTCTTCCAAAAAGCGCTCGCAGGCTACCAGCACGCCCAAGGTGCCAGCTGAATGTATCGGACTGCACTGGGCCGTGCACATTAGCTTCGTTTGCTGTGGTTGTTCACCCCAGTTCTCGTAGCGCCCACGGCCTCACCCGCCGACGTTGCACTGTCGGAGGCGTGGAGCGCATAGTTTCCCGCCCGGCCCGCCCCCTTTACTGGCTGGCTGCGGTGGACTTCTTTTCGTTGGAGGGTCGTTTTCGTGGCTTGGCATGCGCAGGCGTGCTGCTTGACCGCAGCAGGTGTAGTTCCGTTCGCAGCCGACTCCAGCAAGTTAAAAGAGGAATCTGTGTTGCAGGTTGTTGCTGTGTGGAGACGGCTTAGTGGAGCGGCGAGTGGCGGCGGCCGCGGCAACAGCCGCGCCGCCGCCGTACGGCGTACAGCAGCAGCAACGGAGGATGGCGTGCAACGTGGTTTAGGTGGCGGCGGCCTCGTTACGGCGCCGACCCGAGACTAGAAGCATTTGCGTACGTTTGTTTATTGTTGTAACGTTTGAAGGACTAGATCATGCAAATAAGCCATCCACACTAAACGGAGTTGTCCACACCTGCCTGCCTATAGTACCTGTGGGATTGCTGGGGTTGATCAAGCGCGCCGAGATTCCTTGCCCGTCATAGAGCATGAAATTGCCGTCGTCTTGCAATCTTGCGAACGTCGCCTTGGTGCCGGTGGAGGTCTGGACGGACCACAGTGGCGTGGCGCTTCCAGCACCAGCGTACACCACCAAATTGCCGTCCTGCTGCATGTCGACACGGTACGGCCCGGCTATGCCCGTCGCCAAAGCGGCCGTGCCTGACGACCAGGTGATGCTACGTGCAAGCAAACAGCAGGTGAGGCGCCCAGGCGCATTGGCGGCATCAATATGTAACCATGCATCCGCGAATTGAGCGGTAATTGGGCATGGCGAAGCTCGTGAAAACGGCATCGCAAGAGCACATACATCGCCACGGATGCAGACCAGCAAGTGCGGTATCATGCAAGGCGGTTGTACGACAATGTGCGCATTGACGGCAATGCACGTGATGCACTTGGTGACAGCAGCCGTTGCCGGATTCTCCGCTTGATGCCAGCCCTGTTGTGCTGATTCGGGGTGAAGCGTCCTGGAGCCCAGGAATCAGCACCCATGCTGGCAGCATGGGCGAAAGCCGGCTTCGTACCGGGCAGCCATAAGCGCAGAAGTGGTGAGACGCCTCGCACGTTGGCCTAGCGTTCCTTTCGTGGTCATCAGCAAATACGTTTAATAACAGCTGTTGAAACAATTGCATCCCATTACGAGTCGGCTGCATGCCACCAGTGCCAATGGCTGCGCGTGCAGCCGGCCGGCCCCCGCAGCGTACCTCCCGTCGCTGGCCTTCACCACGACGAGGTTGCCGTCCGTCTGCATGGTCAATCGATACACCCCGCCTGTGCTGGTGATGAACTGGCCCTCCGGAAGCGACGCGCCAGCTACCAGCCGGTCATCTACAATTGCAGTCCAATCGACAGTTTATTCGTGACAGAAGATATGGCTAAGGACACACAGACAGGTTCTAGCGCAGCATGTGGGTAGGACAGTTATGCCTAACTGCAGGAGCCTCCTGTGCTCCCCACCCCGCCCCCGCCGCACATGTACATCCGCCTGCTAGATAGGGAGATAGCCACCCGGATCATTCGGCTTGCACTTCTGTGCCGTTGGGGCTGGACGGCCGGTATGAGTGTTTCATAGACCGGTGCCAGGTCTCCAGGGCGGGCCTAACTGCCTGTTGGCTGGGTGGCAGTTGTGCGCAAGACGTCGGCACTTGTGCGCACATGCAGCCCGATGTTTTCAGCCGCCTCAACACACGCGAAACGCCTCAAGAGTAAGGTTATAATACCGTTGGGGGGCGGAGGCGGAGGCGGTCTGGGCGGTCTAGGCGGAGTAGGCGGAGGCGGGCTGGGCGGAGTAGGCGGAGGCGGGCTGGGCGGAGTAGGCGGAGGCGGAGGCGGGCTGGGCGGAGTAGGCGGAGGCGGGCTGGGCGGAGTAGGCGGAGGCGGGCTGGGCGGAAGCGGTGGCGGTTCGTTGGGTGGAAGAGGTGGCGGTGGGCTGGGTGTAGGCGACGGTGGCGGGCTGGGCGGAGGCGATAGCGGCGGGCTGGGTGGAGGCGACGGCGGAGGGCTGGGCGGAGGCGACGGCGGAGGGCTGAGCAGCAATGGTGGCGAACCTGTGAGGAACATTGGTAAGGGACGATGGACTGCAGTTAAGGGGCCTGTTCCGCTCAACCACCTTCTTTTTACCTCCGCCTTCAAGAGCGAGGCAGCTTATTCGAAACGAGAGAACAGCAAAGCAAGCAGAAGGCAGTGCCGAGCACACGGTGCAGGTAGGACAGGTGTGCCGTGTGATGTAATGGAGCCTTGCTATCCAATCCGCCCCCGTGCGGGTGCATGTGACGGCCACATGCACATGAGGCCAACCTGCTAGGGAGTATGCCGCTGCAATGGGTACGGTTTGTGTTACTACGATCATTCCGGCTGCATGAGCGGTATGCATGCTGAACGAACTCACCCAGTTTCATGTACAGACATGTGCCAGGACGAGGAACCAAGGAGACCCTCTTGGTCTTGCGGTCGCCTCCAGTGTTAAAGCTCAGGCATGTCGAATCGGCCGAACACGCCAGGGCCGTGTCATTGAGGCCTGTTGTGGTGCGCCCCAGGTCATCTCCGGGGTGGTCCACATTAGGGACAGCCACATAGCCAGAAACCGACACACAGCCTGCAACCAGCCAGGTAGCCAAGCGATGGCACCGAGACAAGGCAATGCTTCGGCACAGAAAACGGGTGGATGGATTGGAACCGAGTGACGTCAGCAGCTAGGGTAACATTAGCCAGGTCATCTCCGATATGACCAGCGTTTGCCTGGCCATTTGTGAAGCACTTGCCTGGCAGGCAAGTGCAGGGCAGGTCGCCACGCGGAGGAGCACAATCGTGGTGTGCTCCTCAAGTAGGGTATCAGTGTCTACGGTATACTCCGTGTATTTTGGTGATATTGGGGCTTTTGACCCGGCCGGGACTTTAAACCTCAATCAGCGGTGCGTCATTGCTTGTCGGATGTGCCGCAGCTGCCGTGACGGCGGGCGGTCTTTGGGAATAGTGTCATGGGCACACGACTCCAATCGCGCGTGGGGATGTACTGGTACTATACAGCACAACAACTTGTATCAGCCCATGTGAGACAGCAAAACCACTCCAAAGACTGCACGCTGTGCCAGTGCCTGATGTATGCCGTGTCCCTATCGGCGCCTCCTTTCACTCATTTTACTCACTCCTCCTATACAAGCAAGCGCCTGTCGACGTTAGGGGCGGGTCAATCTTGGACTTGAAGAAGGATCCGTAGGAGTTGCTGACGAAGCCGGCGCAGCCCGTGTTTGACAGGCACTTGTTAGCAGCGTCTGTAGCTGACGTGCCGTAACCCAAGTCGTCTCCGGCATGATCAGCGTTTGCTTGGATATCCGTGAACCCGGCATATGCAGGGCAGCCTGCAAGCACCAAGAGCACCGTGGAACATCTCGGGAGGGCTATCACGTGTACGGGCTTGGCGTTATCGCAGCACGATATGCAGGTGACGAAAGGAAAATTGCAACCGTCTGCAAAGCCAAATGCAGGCATATGTAGGTATGTAGGTGTGCTACATGCTGCAACCTGTTACGAACGAAAGAGGTCAGGGCTGCATAATTCGCTGCATGTAGTTTCACCAAAATACGAAAACCGGATGCCGGCGTATGCACTTCACTCAAGGTCATCCTGATCATATGAATACAAATCATGTGGCAGCACATGTGGTGTCCTCAAAACGTTTCCGCTTCAACCATAAAAATGTATGTCTTGAAAAACGGAAAAGGGATTGTCCTGCAAGGCCTGCACTACTTCGTTACATTACCTGGCCGCTCATCACCACCTGCAGATAGGGTGATTGCCCACGCCCCAGCAAGCGTCGTCATCATTGATGCTTGACACATGTGTGCATACGTTTGTCTTTGCATTGCGCCGAATGGCTCCAGTGCACCCTGAACTGGAGAAGGTCCGCAGTTTTGCTTCTTGCGCTGCGCCGTGTTGCTGTTTTTACCTGGTGCTGCAGAAATAGCGTGCATGCAGTAACTGGGTGACAAGCATGCCAAAGAGCTGTCGCCAAGGAAAGCGGTCGCCCACCCTTGCCTGCAGTTCGTACCTGCGGGAGCCGCGGGCTTGGTCCAGCCTAGTCCAGCGCGCCAGTCCTTGTGCGTCGATGAGCACCAAGCCACCATCGTTTTGTACTTGCGCGCTTACGGGCTTGGTATCGTTGGTGCTGGCGGTTTGGCTGACCCAGAGGGGTGTCGTGATGCCCGCGCCGGCATACACCACCAAGTTGCCGTCCTGCTGCATGTCGACACGGTACGGCCCTGGCACGCCCGTCATCCACCCTGCCGTGCCTGACGACCAGGTGACCCTTCATCAAGGTAGCAGCAGGGGGGGGGGGGGGGGGGGAGCAGCCAGGCGCGTTGGCGGCATACCTTTGTTGGGCACTAACGAGTGGATCGGTAGGATGAGGTAGCGTGCGTGCCGACGGCAACGAATCAAAAAGGAAACGTTACGCTTGGGTTATACCCGCGTGTGTTAAGGGGCCAGAGGTGATGAGCCGTCAGCAGGGCTCTGCGGCTTTACAAATCCGCCTGGCACCATCCTTTTCCATGCTCTCGGTCATGGCGCCGGCATGTTCGGCTTGATCCGGCTACGGGCATGCTCCGCTCCGCCCACTCGCTCCGCCTGGTTGGCAGCATAGCCCCCGCTCTAAGGGTGGTCAGCTACGCCCAGGACGGCATTTTCCCCCCCGCAAGTAGAAAGTTGCAGGTTCAAGGATTTGAACTCGCAACCTCCCGATCCATAGCGATGTCACCAATGACATTAGCACTATGAGTCCCGGCCAACTCGGACCTTTGGGGGGGCAACGAATCAGCATATCGCTACAAGCGCAGACCAGCGCGTCCGGTGTCGTGCAAGCGGTTGCACCACAGAGCGCGCATTGGGGGCGCTGCGCGTGAAGCCGTGGGCAGTCACGGCGCGATGCGCACTGCAAAGGTGCAAATTCAGACATTCGTATATGTATATCTGGCATATCCTGCCGGGTCCAGGAGTTGTAGGGCGGAACATCACGGGATAGGGCTATGCAATCTTGTAAGTGCCTATCATACGTACCATGGAACCTATATTGCACATCAAGAGCTGGGCGTGCAAAATGGGTTCGACCGGGTTACATGAAACAAGTTTAGGCGCACTCCGTGGGGACCTCTCGCTTTACCCCCATCCATCAAGGGCTGCACCCCCCTGGACCATGCGGCTCCCTGCCTCGTGCCGTACATGCACCACATCAGGCCACATCGCATATGCAGTGCCGGTGTCCTCTCATAGAGCATCCTAGGTTCCATCATTAGCTGTTCATCACATGTTGGCTGGATGCGACGGGCTCCAAGTGTGTTGGGTGCATCTCCCGAACGCAAAGCAGGGACTGTGTACACCTTACCCTCCCTCCACCCACCCACCCACCCACCCCTTTCATCACCGAATCCAGTACGACATAGAGCCATGCACAACCTCTCTTGCCATATCAAGGTGTCCGGGGCTCAGGACCCAATCATGGTCAGGTGGTGTCCTGTCCACCTCATGGGTACATCCTATTACATCATGGGTACATCCTATTACATCATGAGTACATCCTATTACATCATGGGTACATCATATTACATCATGGGTACATCCTTAAACATCATGGGTACATCCTATTACATCATGGGGTCATCCTATTACATCATGGGTACATCTTATTACAATTCGGCAGCAGGTGAGCAGTGCCCATGGCTACACAGCCGGCCGGCCCCCACACCGTACCTTCCAATGGCTGACCTCCACCACGACGAGGTTGCCATCCTCCTGCATGGTCAGGTTGAACTGCCCGCTTCCGCTGGCGATGGATTGGCCCTCCGTGAGCGATGTTCCAGCTCCAAGCCGGCCACCTGCATTTGCGAAATGAGGGGCAAAACAAATTGTAACAAAAGAGCGGCAAAGCGAGTACCCCGATGATGTCCGTTCTAAGGCCGTACCTCGTGGGCCTTTCTTTCTGTAGTCTCTCCACAGTTTGGATCAACGGGCTGGTTGCTGAAATGCAGTAGCCCAGCCATCACGGAGCTGGCAGCAACTCCAGTTTACCTGGCGTTGGGGATGGTGGCAATGGCGAGGGTGGCGCCGGTGGAGTTGGGGGTGTGGGTAGTGGCGGTCCGGGTGAAGGCGGTGCCGGGGCTGGTGGTGATGGCGGTGGCATCGGGGGTAGCGGACGTGATGGAGGAGCTGCGGCCAGCACACCATGAAGTAAATGCCTGGGCTCTTGACATATGACTTAAGCGAGGCCGGGCCGCCGGAACTGCCCACATTATACCAAATGCATGCACATTGCCTGCACGCTGTTTGCTTTCTCCGCCTCTTTCACCGAACCCTTTGAGTGTGCCCCGGGTGATTGTGCGGCTGGCGACAGCGTGGAGAGTGAGTGGCTCGAGTGGGCGCCCAAGGGAGGGAAATCGCACAGCCATGTGTGCGTGCATGTCAACGACCTGGCCATATGCGGCCAACCAATGAAGATTACGATATAGTAGGTGGTGGTGTGAGCGTATGTTTGCTGTGCTTTGCCGCACGTATTGCGCACAACCACACGGTTCCTGCTGCCCTGGCTGGGGTGCGAACCGAGGCCCGCTATCAAGCTCAGAGTTCACTTTCGCGCGACCGCACTGCGAGGAGGGCAGTTATACGGGTTGGTGGTGCAGCCGAGCCTACGAGTGTGCCGCAGTTCACAGAGTCGGTGAATTATTGGCAGCGGTTGTACGCACGGTCCTTCACATCACAGGCACAACGATTAATGGGACGAAACGTCTGCCTCGGATGCTCGAGTTTCATGGAGCCGTACCACTTGAGGATACGGCTTGCTACACGCTCGTCAGTCACGTGCTGCGTGCATTGCTGGCAGTCTCGATATGCCTGCATGGCGCCTTTGATGTGTTTACGCTATCACGACCAACGCTACAAACCTGGGTGTGGTGGTGATGGGGGCCGTGGGGGTGGCTTGGGGGAGAGGGTGGGCGCGGGGACCGAGGTGGGGACGGGGATGGCGGCGGCGCGGGGGGCGATGGGGAGGTGGACAGTGGAGGCGGGGTTGGGGGCGGGGGACGAGGGTGGGGGCGACGGCGAGGGACCCGGAGGTGGCGGCGGGGACTGGGTGGGGCCGGCGAGGGTGGAGGCGGGGGTGACGCCAGAGCTGGGCTTGGCGGCGGCGCTGTTGATGGCGGTGGCATCGGGGGTGGCGGACGTGATGGAGGAGCTGCGGCCAGCACACCATGAAGTAAATTCTGGGCTCTTGACATATGACTTAAGCGGAGGCGGGACGCTGCCGGCACTGCCCACATTATGCCAAGCGCATGCACATTGCCTGCACGCTGTTTGCTTTCTCCGCCTCTTTCACCGAACCCTTTTGAGTGTGCCCGGGTGATCGCGCGGCTGGCGACAGCGTGGAGAGTGAGTGCTCGAGTGGGCGCCAAGGGAGGGAAATCGCACAGCCATGTGTGCGTGCATGTCAACGACCTGGCCATATGCGGCCAACCAATGAAGATTACGATATAGTAGGTGGTGGTGTGAGCGTATGTTTGCTGTGCTTTGCCGCACGTATTGCGCACAACCGCACGGTTCCTGCTGCCCTGGCTGGGGTGCGAACCGAGGCCCGCTATCAAGCTGAGAGTTCACTTTCGCGCGACCGCACTGCGAGGAGGGCAGTTATACGGGTTGGTGGTGCAGCCGAGCCTACGAGTGTGCCGCAGTTCACAGAGTCGGTGAATTATTGGCAGCGGTTGTACGCACGGTCCTTCACATCACAGGCACAACGATTAATGGGACGAAACGTCTGCCTCGGATGCTCGAGCTTCATGGGGCCGTACCACTTGAGGATACGGCTTGCTGCACGCTCGTCAGTCACGTGCTGCGTGCATTGCTGGCAGTCTCGATATGCCCTGCATGGCGCCTTTGATGTGTTTACACTATCACGACCAACGCTACAAACCTGGGCGTGGTGGTGATGGGGGCCGTGGGGGTGGCTTGGGGGGAGAGGGTGGGCGCGGGGACCGAGGTGGGGACGGGGATGGCGGCGGCGCGGGGGGCGATGGGGAGGTGGACAGTGGAGGCGGGGTTGGGGGCGGGGACGAGGGTGGGGGCGACGGCGAGGGACCCGGAGGTGGCGGCGGGGGACTGGGTGGGGCCGGCGAGGGTGGAGGCGGGGGTGACGCCAGAGCTGGGCTTGGCGGCGGCGCTGTTGATGGCGGTGGCATCGGGGGTAGCGGACGTGATGGAGGAGCTGCGGCCAGCACACCATGAAGTAAATTCTGGGCTCTTGACATATGACTTCAGCGGAGGCGGGACGCTGCCGGCACTGCCCACATTATGCCAAGCGCATGCACATTGCCTGCACGCTGTTTGCTTTCTCCGCCTCTTTCACCGAACCCTTTGAGTGTGCCCGGGTGATCGCGCGGCTGGCGACAGCATGGAGAGTGAGTGCTCGAGTGGGCGCCAAGGGAGGGAAATCGCACAGCCATGTGTGCGTGCATGTCAACGACCTGGCCATATGCGGCCAACCAATGAAGATTACGATATAGTAGGTGGGGGTGTGAGCGTATGTTTGCTGTGCTTTGCCGCACGTATTGCGCACAACCGCACGGTTCCTGCTGCCCTGGCTGGGGTGCGAACCGAGGCCCGCTATCAAGCTGAGAGTTCACTTTCGCGCGACCGCACTGCGAGGAGGGCAGTTATACGGGTTGGTGGTGCAGCCGAGCCTACGAGTGTGCCGCAGTTCACAGAGTCGGTGAATTATTGGCAGCGGTTGTACGCATGGTCCTTCACATCACAGGCACAACGATTAATGGGACGAAACGTCTGCCTCGGATGCTCGAGCTTCATGGGGCCGTACCACTTGAGGATACGGCTTGCTGCACGCTCGTCAGTCACGTGCTGCGTGCATTGCTGGCAGTCTCGATATGCCCTGCATGGCGCCTTTGATGTGTTTACACTATCACGACCAACGCTACAAACCTGGGCGTGGTGGTGATGGGGGCCGTGGGGGTGGCTTGGGGGGAGAGGGTGGGCGCGGGGACCGAGGTGGGGACGGGGATGGCGGCGGCGCGGGGGGCGATGGGGAGGTGGACAGTGGAGGCGGGGTTGGGGGCGGGGACGAGGGTGGGGGCGACGGCGAGGGACCCGGAGGTGGCGGCGGGGGACTGGGTGGGGCCGGCGAGGGTGGAGGCGGGGGTGACGCCAGAGCTGGGCTTGGCGGCGGCGCTGTTGATGGCGGTGGCATCGGGGGTAGCGGACGTGATGGAGGAGCTGCGGCCAGCACACCATGAAGTAAATTCTGGGCTCTTGACATATGACTTCAGCGGAGGCGGGACGCTGCCGGCACTGCCCACATTATACCAAGCGCATGCACATTGCCTGCACGTTGTTTGCTTTCTCCGCCTCTTTCACCGAACCCTTTGAGTGTGCCCGGGTGATCGCGCGGCTGGCGACAACGGGGAGAGTGAGTGCTCGAGTGGGCGCCAAGGGAGGGAAATCGCACAGCCATGTGTGCGTGCATGTCAACGACCTGGCCATATGCTGCCAACCAATGAAAACTATGATATAGTAGGTGGTGGGGTGAGCGTATGTTTGCTGTGCTTTGCCGCACGTATTGCGCACAACCGCACGGTTCCTGCTGCCCTGGCTGGGGTGCGAACCGAGGCCCGCTATCAAGCTGAGAGTTCACTTTCGCGCGACCGCACTGCGAGGAGGGCAGTTATACGGGTTGGTGGTGCAGCCGAGCCTACGAGTGTGCCGCAGTTCACAGAGTCGGTGAATTATTGGCAGCGATTGTACGCACGGTCCTTCACATCACAGGCACAACGATTAATGGGACGAAACGTCTGCCTCGGATGCTCGAGCTTCATGGGGCCGTACCACTTGAGGATACGGCTTGCTTGCTGCACGCTCGTCAGTCACGTGCTGCGTGCATTGCTGGCAGTCTCGATATGCCCTGCATGGCGCCTTTGATGTGTTTACGCTATCACGACCAACGCTACAAACCTGGGCGTGGTGGTGATGGGGGCCGTGGGGGTGGCTTGGGGGGAGAGGGTGGGTGCGGGGACCGAGGTGGGGACGGGGATGGCGGCGGCGCGGGGGGCGATGGGGAGGTGGACAGTGGAGGCGGGGTTGGGCGCGGGGACGAGGGTGGGGGCGACGGTGATGGCGGCCGTGGAAGTGGGGCCGGGGGCGACGGTGCCTGCACAGGGTGAAAGGCAGCCAGACGCCAGCTATGGCGAGCGGTTCTACGTGCGGCGGATGGACACAAACAAGCTCAGTGGCTCAGTGTCTTCAGGGCATGATGATGATGATGATGATGATGATGATGATGATGATGATGATGATGATGATGATGATGATGATGATGATGATGATGATGATGATGATGATGATGATGATGATGATGATGATGATGATGATGATGATGATGATGATGATGATGATGATGATGATGATGATGATGATGATGATGATGATGATGATGATGATGATGATGTATGGCAGGGTTGCTTTGGCGCCCATACATGCATTAGGACTGCGTAGGCAGTAGAGGCTGGTTGCTGAAGTAGCCCCATATTGGTCGACGCCACTTAGGGGTTCGGTGCCAGTCAGCACTTGGTAGTGCTGTACACGTGCACCCAAATTGCACCCACATCATGGCTACGGCAGGTTGTGGCAGGACGCCCCGTGGGCCGACATTTGAGGAATACGCAGCATAGCGGTGCCTGCTCACTGTAAAGGGAAGCGTCGCTGGCTACGCTGACGTGTATTGACACGCTTTTTCCAATGTCCTTCAGGACGCTTACCTGCGCATCGACCACGACAGCTGGCAGAGTAAAGAGTGCTGCCAGTGCTACCAGCAAAAGCGATAAGGACGTCCGGTGCCTTGGATGTCCACCCATCGGCGCCCGGCGCCCTTTCGGCTTCGACCGGGCTGAGGCGCCGGGCATGAAGCCACAAAGTGTCGGCCGACCAGGCCGCTCACAAGCAAGGTGGTACAGGCGAAACAGCGAGGCCAAGCAGATAATACGTACAACGTTTGAGTGTGTTTGACATTATGGCAGAGCTCCAGGCCCTGGTTGCTTTTATACCCGCACCGGTGCCACCGCCGCTTTCCTTCCCTCGGTTCCTGCGCGCGCTCCACATCCGGGCACGACAGTACGACAGTACGACAGTTGCACACGAAGCGAGCAGGAAACCTGTTGGCTTGGCCGCAAATAAGTGGCGGGCATGAAGCGCGAACACACCCAGGCACTTCTGCGCGAATCCTGCATGCACGCGCACGCCAGTCGGCCCTCCAGACTTCTGGAGGCTGCCTTCAGGCAGCCTCAGAAACATGACCCTGCGATCGGTGACGGATCGGTGACGGATGTACAATCCTGGTACGCCACTTGTACAGCTGTACAGCATGCTCAACAACTCTTCAAACCCCCGGCGCCGAGTGACCCGAGGCGCCGTGACTTCTGTAGTGGTAGCGATGGGCGCGTGGCGCATGGACCTAGCTTGCCGGCGGGTACCTGGGATGGTCCACCCTGCCTGCACATTAAAGGCTACTGCCACACCGACACTACTACTACAACAGTTTTTTTTTTCTCACGAGTGCAACGTACTTATTGTACATCAGTATGGCGGTTGGGGAATGCCGAGCGAAGCGAGGCAGCCATCCGCCCTGCTGGTGGTGGGCGCCCCCGAGGTTTTTTATTCTTTTTCATAGATAATAAAAAGGGCCCTGCGTGCACCGCTGCCCTCCGTGCCGGTGCCTGCCCGCAAGCGAGCCACACTGAGCAAGGGGCTCACTCAAAACACGAACAAAAGCAACGTCTTCCGCCTGGCGGCCGCGTTTGTGCAGCACAACTTGCTCGGCCAGGAGGCCGCAGTACTGCAGGCGAACAAAAGAAATCCTCGCGGTTGGAAGATTGGCGAAAGCGAGATGTTTCCCAAGCTGGGCGCATGCAGTTCACGGTAGGCCGTGGAGCATCTGGGTGCGGAACGAAGCGCGGGTCCAGCCGCACTGGTTACTCAGTTTCTTTGCTTTCACGGCTTGACGAGCGGAGTTCACCCCTTTGCCCGCCCTCCTGCTCGCGCACTACGCCGGCGGCTCATTGGGCTCACTGAGCAAAGCACTCGCGTTGTTGCAGCCACAGACTTAAGCCGCACACGGGCGCTTAAGAAGGGTTAACTAGGCAATCACCTACTCTGCGCTGCATACACATTGGCGCTGCTGACTACAGGTGCTCTCCCTTGGCAGCACACCAAACAAATGTTTCTTGCACACTTGGGCCTCAGTCGCCAAAGGCAGGCGTAGTTGCTCTCAGTCTCATGTTGCCAATCAGCAGGGGATAGCACAGCAACGTGGAGGGCGGCAGCGTGACGTGCTGCCAGTCCTGGCGTTGTTCGTGGTCGAGTCGGGTAAGATGGCCTGCGTAACAGGCGTTACGCTGGGGGGAACGCTCTGCCGCTGATAGATCGTCATACGTAAAAGCATCAGTGTGCACCAAACAATGCTGGCAGTACTTATTTGCTTCAAGTGACGCTGATTGTGACGTCTCCACACGTCACAATCCACGGTGATCCACGGTAGCTTGCGTCGGAAGGTGCTCAACACATCCTCAGATCGTTGCCAAGCACGACGCACAATCCCGACTGACCCTCCCGACTGGGCCTGTTGGCCGGCCCAACACACACCGTGATGGGAAAGTGCTGTAACCACTTGTAGGGCGCTGTCGGAGGCCCCGGGCTTTCTAGGCTAGGCTTTCTAGGACCACGGGTGAGCTCGGCGTGATGAAGGGGCATGTTGACACTCGTCGAAGCTTCTGCTGCGCGATGGCTTTGCCGGACGCTGCCACCAACATGTCATGCCATGCCCTTTGTCCCTGGCCTATGCTAATAGCGCACGTGGCGCGGTGCGTGCCACGGATTAGGCTGCTGACGACACAGCGGCGAGATGCCTGCCTTGGTATATTGCGTGCCATGAAGCACGCGCCGCGGTGCGTGCTACGGATTAGGCGCATGCACACAGAGCGACGACTGGCTCGAGGTGTTGTGCGCCATTGCCATTGTGCGCCGTGGTGCAACGTACACAAGGCAAGGCGTTACGCATTTCCCTCACCCCAACCCTTCAGGCGAATGCGGCGCAACACGACCAGCCCGGCCCTGCGGCGAACGCCGTTCCGAACGGCGGACACGGCGCCAACACTCAGCTTCCTGCCACTGCCGTGGCTCATACTACTGCCGTCACAGGCGCGGCGCGCCTGCAGCGGAACGGACCACGGGTGAGCTCGGCGTGATGAAGGGGTTAGGGGCATGTTGACACTCGTCGAAGCTTCTGCTGCGCGATGGCTTTGTCGGACGCTAGCACCAACATGTCATTCCGTGCCCTTTGTCCCTGGCCTATGCTAATAGCGCACGCGGCGCGGTGCGTGCTACGGATTAGTCTGCTGACGACACAGCGGCAAGATGCCCGCCTTGGTCTATTGCGTGCCATGAAGCACGTGGCGCGGTGCGTGCTACGGACTAGGTGCAGCGCGGTGCATGCTACGGATTAGGCTGCTGACGACACAGCGGCGAGATGCCTGCCTTGGTATATTGCGTGCCATGAAGCACGCGCCGCGGTGCGTGCTACGGATTAGGCGCATGCACACAGAGCTACGACTGGCTCGAGGTGTTGTGCGCCATTGCCATTGTGCGCCGTGGTGCAACGTACACAAGGCAAGGCATTACGCATTTCCCTCACCCCAACCCTTCAGGCGAATGCGGCGCAACACGACCAGCCCGGCCCTGCGGCGAACGCCGTTCCGAACGGCGGACACGGCGCCAACACTCAGCTTCCTGCCACTGCCGTGGCTCATACTACTGCCGTCACAGGCGCGGCGCGCCTGCAGCGGAACGGACCACGGGTGAGCTCGGCGTGATGAAGGGGTTAGGGGCATGTTGACACTCGTCGAAGCTTCTGCTGCACGATGGCTTTGTCGGACGCTAGCACCAACATGTCATTCCGTGCCCTTTGTCCCTGGCCTATGCTAATAGCGCACGCGGCGCGGTGCGTGCTACGGATTAGTCTGCTGACGACACAGCGGCAAGATGCCCGCCTTGGTCTATTGCGTGCCATGAAGCACGTGGCGCGGTGCGTGCTACGGACTAGGTGCAGCGCGGTGCATGCTACGGATTAGGCTGCTGACGACACAGCGGCGATATGCCTGCCTTGGTATATTGCGTGCCATGAAGCACGCGCCGCGGTGCGTGCTACGGATTAGGCGCATGCACACAGAGCGACGACTGGCTCGAGGTGTTGTGCGCCATTGCCATTGTGCGCCGTGGTGCAACGTACACAAGGCAAGGCATTACGCATTTCCCTCACCCCAACCCTTCAGGCGAATGCGGCGCAACACGACCAGCCCGGCCCTGCGGCGAACGCGCGTTCCGAACGGTGGACACGGCGCCAACACTCAGCTTCCTGCCACTGCCGTGGCTCATACTACTGCCGTCACAGGCGCGGCGCGCCTGCAGCGGAACGGACCACGGGTGAGCTCGGCGTGATGAAGGGGTTAGGGGCATGTTGACACTCGTCGAACCTTCTACTGCGCGATGGCTTTGTCGGACGCTAGCACCAACATGTCATGCCGTGCCCTTTGTCCCTGGCCTATGCTAATAGCGCACGCGGCGCGGTGCGTGCTACGGATTAGGCGCGGCACGGTGCGTGCTACGGATTAGTCTGCTGACGACACAGCGGCAAGATGCCCGCCTTGGTCTATTGCGTGCCATGAGGCACGTGGCGCGGTGCGTGCTACGGATTAGGCGCAGCGCGGTGCATGCTACGGATTAGGCTGCTGACGACACAGCGGCGATATGCCTGCCTTGGTATATTGCGTGCCATGAAGCACGCGGCGCGGTGGGTGCTACGGATTAGGCGCATGCACACAGAGCGACGACTGGCTCGAGGTGTTGTGCGCCATTGCCATTGTGCGCCGTGGTGCAACGTACACAAGGCAAGGCGTTACGCATTTCCCTCACCCCAACCCTTCAGGCGAATGCGGCGCAACACGACCAGCCCGGCCCTGCGGCGAACGCCGTTCCGAACGGCGGACACGGCGCCAACACTCAGCTTCCTGCCACTGCCGTGGCTCATACTACTGCCGTCACAGGCGCGGCGCGCCTGCAGCGGAACGGACCACGGGTGAGCTCGGCGTGATGAAGGGGTTAGGGGCATGTTGACACTCGTCGAACCTTCTACTGCGCGATGGCTTTGTCGGACGCTAGCACCAACATGTCATGCCGTGCCCTTTGTCCCTGGCCTATGCTAATAGCGCACGCGGCGCGGTGCGTGCTACGGATTAGGCGCGGCACGGTGCGTGCCACGGATTAGTCTGCTGACGACACAGCGGCAAGATGCCCGCCTTGGTCTATTGCGTGCCATGAAGCACGTGGCGCGGTGCGTGCTACGGATTAGGTGCAGCGCGGTGCATGCTACGGATTAGGCTGCTGACGACACAGCGGCGATATGCCTGCCTTGGTATATTGCGTGCCATGAAGCACGCGGCGCGGTGGGTGCTACGGATTAGGCGCATGCACACAGAGCGACGACTGGCTCGAGGTGTTGTGCGCCATTGCCATTGTGCGCCGTGGTGCAACGTACACAAGGCAAGGCGTTACGCATTTCCCTCACCCCAACCCTTCAGGCGAATGCGGCGCAACACGACCAGCCCGGCCCTGCGGCGAACGCCGTTCCGAACGGCGGACACGGCGCCAACACTCAGCTTCCTGCCACTGCCGTGGCTCATACTACTGCCGTCACAGGCGCGGCGCGCCTGCAGCGGAACGGACCACGGGTGAGCTCGGCGTGATGAAGGGGTTAGGGGCATGTTGACACTCGTCGAACCTTCTACTGCGCGATGGCTTTGTCGGACGCTAGCACCAACATGCCATGCCGTGCCCTTTGTCCCTGGCCTATGCTAATAGCGCACGCGGCGCGGTGCGTGCTACGGATTAGGCGCGGCACGGTGCGTGCCACGGATTTGGCTGCTGACGACACAGCGGCGAGATGCCCGCCTTGGTCTATTGCTTGCCATGAAGCACGTGGCGCGGTGCGTGCTACGGATTAGGTGCAGCGCGGTGCATGCTACGATTAGGCTGCTGACGACACAGCGGCCATATGCCTGCCTTGGTATATTGCGTGCCATGAAGCACGCGGCGCGGTGCGTGCTACGGATTAGGCGCATGCACACAGAGCGACGACTGGCTCGAGGTGTTGTGCGCCATTGCCATTGTGCGCCGTGGTGCAACGTACACAAGGCGTTGGGCCTCTGCCGCTGCCGTCGCCTTTATACGTGTTTGAAGGTCGTCGTTTGTTTGTTGTGGACCGGTCATTGTGGTTCACCGGCGCTGTACTTGCGCGCATCGCTCACTGCTAATGACCCCCTCTGCCATGCCGTGCGAGCTTCAGCGGCGCAGGTGCCTCGTGCTTGTGCGTTTTTGCGACTGGGTGTGTTGTTGTTGCCATGCACCTCACACATGAATTGATTCACTTAAGCGGCATACGTGCCACCCAAGCCAAATCTCGGTAGGGGCTCTGCCCGGCCCACGGTGCACGCGTAGCCATTGCCGTCGCTGTCGGCCCTTCACATATGAAGCGGCAGGCAGAGAGGCGGCATGGTGCGGGCCCGCGGCGAGGCATTGCCTGCAGGTTCAACCCCTGCGTTTGGCCACCTAGACATCATCACTCGCTGTTTGTGCTTTTGAGTGCCCAGTGATGCGCCACGTCCTGTTGCGCGGTAACGGTCAGTAATGACGTGCTCGCCAAGCGGCTCCCATGCAATGCCAGGCCCACCCACCCACACGCACCCAGCCTCCGATCCCCTTTGCTGTCAACAAGGCACGGTTATACAGTTGCGCTCGCGCGGCCTATGATGTGGGGCGCAGTATTCTGAACCCAGCCGCACCAAGTCTACTACATGTAATTCCATGTAGTTGGAATGCCACATTACATCGACTTGGGCGTAATGACCGACACCATAAACATACCCCGGGGGCAGCAACTGACGGTCTGCCAGCACGTGTGCGCCGTGCTGCTGTCGAGCAAGTGATGTGGTCGGGAGGGACGGCCGTGTGTGTGTGCCTGCCCGCCGCCGCCCCCTCCGCCACCTATCCATGACGCCAGCCCATATCACATCACTGCATACGATCCCACGCCGCGCGCAACGCCTTGCGCGCCCTCATCTGCCGCCGTGCATTACATGGCCATCCCAATTCAAACCCAGCCAGCAAATCGATCCATCCAACAATCAAGCCATCGGACGCCGCAGCACACATCGTCGCACGTGGACCCTAATCATCGTCGCGCTGGTGCCGAGGGCAGTCAGTCGGCCACCGTTGTTGTTGCATAACAGCCTGGGTGCCGAGGATGATCGAGGTTTTGTTTCGAGCCCCCACCGCATCCGTGCACGTGGGATTGTGTTATAGACGTGTTGCCTGACTGCCGAGGGCCGGCCGCGGACATGGTCGAGTGCGCGCGCACACTTCCCCGCAACCGACCCACGGTTCACCCATGGTGTGGGTGGGCAGGCCAGGGAGCCCATCCCCCCCCCCTACCCAAACCCAGCCACCCCGCCCCACGGCTTGGCACACATGATCATGATGCACGCGGTGCGCAAGCACAGCGCACAGAGCTGCAAGCTGCGCACCGGAGGGCGGCGGGGGTCCGGCGGCGGACAGCTGGCGTCCACGTACGTGCAGGTGCAGATGTGCGCGCTGGCTCACGCCGGTTGACGTCTTAATCAACGTTGATACTATATTGATCGCGATCGCTTCGTCTCGTCGCGGCGCACCTTTTCCGCCTATTGGTTGTTGCAGGTACATCGTTTTTCGGATTGTTCAGGTATGCCGCACGGGTGGGGCGCACCAGGTTGTGCCTGGGCACATGCAGGTGCCTTGGCGATGGTGCAGCTGCGTGGTGCTGGCCCCATACCTCGCCTAGCAGTGTCCCCTGATGCCTTGCACGTGCTGGCTATGGCGGCCGCCGGATGTGTTGGGCCGGATGGTGCGTTCGGTGCTGTGCTGCATTCTGGCGGCGCCGCCGACACCACCGCGCATGAGGGGCCGCTGCCGTACCGGCGGGTGGGTGTGGCTTGCCCCCCACGTGCTTCCCCGCTTCCTATGACGTGCCTAAGCGTGGAGAATGCGCAGGGCTATCAAGGTACGCGTCGCGGGTACGTGCAGGGACTGCATCGCCTTGGGCGGCGTCAGCGGCACAGGATGGCAGTGCGGCAGGAGGCCATCCGCGTCGCCCTGCGCGTCCGCCAACGGGTTGAGTGGCCCTGCTGGGGCCCTTGCACCTCGGGGCGTTGCTTTTGGTGCTGGTTTTCGTTCGGCGTGGCCCGCCGGTGGGCTGCAGGTCGAAATGGCACCACATCCCTTGCTGGCCGGTGCAGCCATGCAACCCGCCCGCAGTGACCCGCGGGGCGCACTCTCAGCAGATGATTCCATCCGCGTGTTACCTTGACCGCCGCAGGGCCTTGGGGGGGCCTCGTACGGCCTATACGGCCTGCCAACACTGCCTACGGTCTAGACTGCCCCATGAGCGCGCAGCTGTTGCAGTTGCTGCTTGGTACGGCAGGGATCAGTGCACGGAAACAAGGCAGGGTGTAAGCGCAAGTTCAACCATAGGCAGCAGCAGCAGCAGCTCGGCCCCACCTTCCCCCCTCATGCTGCGTGCCTGCCCGTTCGGCTGACCCAGAGCGGTGCACCCCACGCAGCACGCAGCGTCAGCATCGCACCACTGCCGTACGAGGCTAGGCGCCTAGGAAAAAAAAGGGCGCGCGCGAAAACGCCCGAGGGCCCGAGGGCGCGTGCAAACAAGCCTATGCACCCGAGGACGCATGCACATACGTAGCGGCGAGCAGACACACATTGGTTTTGAAACGACACAGGACCTAGTTGGGGCCCTACGCGTCAACTGCCGCGTTCCTGTTTCTTGAACAGTAGTCTCCACCAAGCCTCCCGCCGCGGCACAAGCTGGGTACTTGACCTAACTTGCTCCCCGCACGAACCCTGCACGTGACGCAACCGACCGTGGCGCGTTACGCCCTTGGACTTCCCCAAAGTTCCCGCCCCCAAACCCAAAGAAGCCCTGTTGTGAAACGCTGTCCATACAGTTCTTATAGGCTTACTCCTTGCTCTTGCAGACGCCCTGCCACCTTCTCCTTCCCCCCGTTTGCATAAGGGAAGACTTAATTGGCAAACTGGCTCGGCGCGCCCGCCGCTCGCCACGCCGCTCGCCACGCCCACTCCGCGCCGTGCACACGACACGCGCGCCCTGAACCCTGGACACCCTCGACTGCGACAAACAGCACGCGTAGGCCTAACCAACGAGCGACGGAGCAGTCAAGGCATCCCTCATAGCTGGCACTCCTCAGCGGCAGGCGAACAGTGCTGCAGCGCTCTTCTGCGTAGAATGCAACAGGCCGCTGAAGCTTTGGAGGGCAGTACCAACCAATGGAATTCGACCGGGAGCCGCGGAACGTACGGCATGCAGTCCACGAGGACTGGACCATCTTGGGACACTCTATTCATCTGTTCAACTAAGCCTGTTCAACAGACAACTACGACCTTGCTCTTGCGGCAGGCCAGCAGCCATACATGGTGCGCGGCATTCACCCAATGAGCAACGAGCACAGCGCGCGGCTCGACCCAACAAGGTTAAGTGCATCGACACCGATCGGATGGCTGCCGAGCACCGGCCACGCTACCGCACGCACTGCAAGGTGGGGAGCCGTTGCCCAGCTGTGACCAGGCTGCTGTTGTTGCTGCTGCCGCGGTCACGGCGGTGGCGGTGGCAGCGACGGAGGCGGTGCAGAGGGTTGATAGTGTTCGACGATGTTGGGGCAGGGCGCAGAGGGCGTGCGATGGGTGCCGTGACATCACTTGACCGATGCATAGGGCAATCCCGATGTGTGTAGATACATGAAAAAGCTGAAGATCGCTGCTGGCACCCGCTGGGCGGCGACAGCTGCATGGCCGTGGCAGGCAGGGGGCTGCTATTGCTAATGATATTGCTTCGCCGGCTGCTGCTGCTTGCCCGGCGCCAGTGGCGGCGCGCGCATTTCCCTCTCCTCTGCAGCCGACGGCAGCGCCAGGTGCTGCTTGAGCTGTGCACTGGTGGTGCGCCACCAGAGCTGCAGCAGGCGGTACGTCAGACTGGGGCCGTACACCTGCACCGTACGACGGTGCGGCGTTGGAGGCGGGGGGGGGGAAGGCAGAGGGGCATTCTCCAACCGATGTGTGGACAAACACACAGGCGCTGCAGCGCACTGCGCGCACGCACGCCTGCGCTTCGGCAACTGCGCTTTGGCAACTGCGCTTCGAGTCTCTGTTCGAGTCTCCGACCTGGCAGCCTAGACCTTCAGGCAGCCGCGCTGACGGCTAACGCGCAGCAACGAAAATGCTTAGTTCTCGCCCAAACGCCCGGCACCGTCACAGTACCGCATCGTCGGCACGCACACGCCATCTGGGACCCCCCCAAACGCAGATGGCAACATGGGCGAGCAATGACGGGCGGTAGGGTGTGCGCTCCAACCCTGTGCCCCCCCCCCCCGTTTCTTTCCCCAAACCGTACCTGGAGTGTAAGATCGGCCTTTCGTTGCCGTTCTGCCGTGCCGGTCAGCTCGTACAGCTTGTCCACATACTGCACGTACTTATGTACGGCAGTTTCGTACTCCTGTGGCGTCATCTTGGACCGGTCCAGCTGTGGCGGGCCACGCCAAACTGCAGCCTCCATCGGCGAAGCCGCCGGCACGGGGCCCGTGCTGCTGCCGCCAGTAGCAGTAGCTGCTACTGCTACTGCGCCTGCTGCTGTTGCTGCTGCTGACGCCGCTGCTTCCATTGCTATGAAGCTGTTGCAGTGCCTGCTGGTGGACGCTGAGCAGCTCCAAATCAATCTTTGCTAGCAGCTTAGCCGCGCGTGCCGCATCAGCAAGAAGCCCTTGGCCTGCCGCGTCACCGGCCGCGGCAGTGGCGGCCGCACCAGCGCCTGCTGAGCCTGCAGCAGGTCGATGCTGTCGCCTGCCGTGACAGTGCCCAGCCCATGCTGCTGCACACTGATGTAATGCCCCAGTACAACGAGGCCGCATACCCTACCTTGGTACACCAGCGGTTTGAGCAGCTTGAGGGCGCTGTCTAGCTCGCCGCCAGCTGCTCCTCAGCGCTGGCCGGCCGGGGGATGTACGACACAGCGTCCTCGGCTGCTGCTGCAACCACAGGGGCACTGCTGCCTGCGCTGGCGGCGCCGCTAGCTGCGCGCGGTGCAGGAGACGCCATGGCTGCCGCTGACTTTGAGCTGCCGGCGGCGGCCGGCGCGGCTGCGGCCGGGGCGTTGGCCGGCGGCGGCAGCGTGACGTCGTGCGCGCTGGTAACATCAAGCTGGATCTGCACTCCAGGGAACTGGTATACCTTAATCGCCTCGATCAGCCGGTCAAGCTCCTCACGGCTGCGCAGGACGTGCCATACATGCCAAATACGGCAAGGGCGGAGGGATGAGCTAATCAAGAGGCGCAACGGCCAAGTAGTCCAGGAGCCGGAAAACCGTTCCGCCGGGCACCACGAGTAGACAAATAGGTGCATGCACGTGGACTGTGCATTCGCATAGCACGCGAAGGCGGCGCGCGGCCGAGCTCAACATCTGCGTCGGCACCGTTTCAACTTGGGCGGCGATTGGTGCACGCATGTCCGGCTACAGCGCAATCAGGCAGACGCCTGTCTGGACGCGCTGACGTACGCATGCATAGATGTATGCATGTATCGCCATGCGTGCCTTGCTGCGCGGGCACAAGCATGCACGCGTGGTTGTACCCACGCACTCCGATGCCGTGCATGCATGCTGCATCGACGCGGCCTCTTGCCTGTTGGTAGCTGCCGACAGGATAGTCTGGTACTCGTGCCGCTCGAACTGTTCCATACCCTTCTTGTCAATATGTGGGCCACGGATCAGCGTGAAGCGCGTTCACTTCCAAGGGAGGTAGAGGTCCTTCCGTTTGACGTCCAAGGACAGGTTAACTGGGAGCCGCGATGGGGCGCGCCGAGTAGCTCTTTGGCGCAAAGGCCAGCAGCAGGACATCGCCGAGGGTGTTGCAGGCCATGTTCAAGTACCGCTTTTCGAACGCCCTGACGGAGATTTGCATAGCAAAAGCGCCAGGCGTGGGGTGCGCGGCTTATGGTGGTGGTGCTGGCGTCGTTGGGGGGCTACGTAGCCCGAGGCTGCTGCAGCGGGGCGGGTGGTGGAGAAGCTGCGGGCTGACACCGGAGTTTGAACCGCGTGTCCTAGCATGGAGTCCTGCTGCAGACGTCGATGCATACGCGCCAGAGAGCCGACGCTTACAGACGTGATCGGGGCTTGTGGAAGGATGTTGCCCAGGTGTGCCCCCATCGCATTGCAGTCGCACACGCAGCATGTGTAGCTGGCTGGAGCGTAGCTGGGCTACCTGACGACAGCAAGCACGCCAGCGCCGCCCGCAGCTGGGCTGCGCCGCCCCGTCTAGGCATCCTAGGCTTGCTTATCCAGCAGATGATGCACCTCGTAGGCACGCCAAGCCTACCGCTGTGCCGTCAACGAAAGAGTATGTGCTGAATGACAAAGCAGTGCACTCGCTTTTGGCGCTTTGCTCCCCCCTCCGCCTCCCCCCGAGGGTGCTACAGCCTTGCCGTACATGCGCGACAGTGCTACGCTACGGCAATCTTAAAACACGCAGGGTGCGTCGTCGGAGCTCAAAGGCCCTGCTTAAAAGTGCAAGCATCGCCGCCTGATCAGCAGCTGTACCTGGGGGGGCCTGAAGGCTGAAGCAACGGACGACAACACATCGAGCAGCCTGTCTTGCTCATGCACGGGCACCGGACAACGTGCACGTGGGCACGCTGTAACGCTGTCAATGATATTACCTCCCCAAGACACACTGTTTTGTTCACTCTGCGGCTCACGAGTTTCCACCACCATTCATAGATCCGCAACTCTCTGAGCCGGCGCATGGAGCCGGGGCAGGAGGAAGCCGGCGGCTTGGTGGTTCCAGAGCGCCGCAGCTGACAAGGCCACAGCAGCGCTTTCTATGTTCGCGGCGCGCGGCTTGTCCACTCGGGGCAAGCTGATGCGAAGGTGATTGAGGAAAGGCTTTTGGGGACTTCCGAGCGAAGCCATGCATGTCAAACGCACAGCTCGCTTCGGCCAACCTGTTGTCGAATCATGTGTCAAACAGGAATGAGGAATCAACGCAGCCCTCATCTGCCGGGCCGGCGGGGGCGGGGGCCGCGGCCGGCTGTTCTCTGTCGCTGTACCAGGCTGACATGCAGGCAGGATGGCTGGAAACAGAGAGGGCAAGCCTTCTTGAGAGCAACGGGGCAGATGTCATGTTGTGTCGTCAAGGTTTGACACTAACACTGACGTCGACCGTCTTTGGCTTTTGTATGCACTTTCTTGTTTCATGTGATGAGGAGCTTAGATGTATTGATCCTGATGCAACGGCTGCACCCTCTGACCTCCGCGACTACAGCTATAGCTGGCCTACTGTCTCTGCCGCAACAGCGCCGCTGACGCCAGGAACACCGTCAAGTACACCGTCGCTACAATGCGCAAGCGATCCAATTGAACCCTTCATACTCCATTCTTCATACCCAATCGTTTGAGCTTGGCCTGCCTCAGCTTGCGACAACACACAAGCGTCACTGCAACAACGCCGCGCTGTTCGCCTGGTGCGCTGCCAGCTTGTGCTGTGCTGTATCGTGGGGCGACCCATGACACCGCACGGCACAAAACAAGAAAAAGGTGCGCAGCACGTGTGGCTCCCTTCAACGCCTTTAAGCTGTGGACCGCCTGACATGCCACCCCCACAGCACCCCCTGGTACAGGGGCGGCGACCGGGCGCCGTGGCTGGTTGATCAGGCCAGCCCCGGCCCCACACAGACAAGGAAACACCAAAAAAGAAACAAATCACCCAAAAGCGAGAATATACACACAAAACGGACACAAAACCAGGCGCAAAGGCCTACCCGCCGGGGTAATAATACGTACAATAAACAAACAAAGTTGCAGACTGCCAAAGCAACCACCAAGGCCGCTGAAGGCCAAGGCCCGCAAATAAACAGCAAAACCCACCTGCCGCCGACATCAATGTCGGCCCACGGTGAGCCGCGCTGCAAGGGAGGGACTTATAAAAATGGCTTGTTGCATGCGGGGCGCGCACGGCGAGCCAGGGGCACGGATCCCCTGCATGGGCGCCCCACATGCTGAGCGGCAGCCGCAGCGCCGCCTGTGCCGCCTGCCCCCCCCAAAAAAAATCCCCCCCCTGCCGAAAGCCCAAGCTGTCCCTTTCCGGGGAGGCTCTCCCTTGCAGCGCAAAAGGGGTGGGTGGGTGGGTGGGAGAAACAGGGGAGAAAAACGCAACAAACGCACCATGCCTCCGGCCCAACGCACGAGAGCCTGGCAACCGGCTGAACTGCTAGCTAGGTCGCACCTACGGCGGGCTGCACAACGACGGCCTGCTCACACGCAACCGCACGCCAACAAACACCCGCCCTGCCTGCGCGGGCGGCCTTGCACTGCAGCGGCCCTGCTCGCCCCTCCCGCACTCCAGGGAGGCGCTGTGGCTGGCCCGCTCAAACCCATTTTTAGGCTTCGTCTTTTGCTGTTTGGGCTTTTTATGAGGTTACAGGTGTCGATATAGCCTAGTTCATCAACAATGATTTAATGACTGGAAGTTTGGCTCCCTCTGCGCGTACATGCACGCGAGACCGGGATCAGCGCCTGCATTGCTGCCTTGTTTGGATGGAAGGTGGGGGGTGGGGTGGGGGTGCTTACACCTGCGTTGCTGCGTCGCACGGACGGAAGATGGGGGTGGGCTGCGCAATCAATGCGCCAATGCGCCAAAAGCCATCGGTACAGCCTGCACGGCTTGGCCGGATGAGCTGCCGATTAGTTAACCCCTGCCCGCCTTGGTCCTGCGGTTACCCACCAGGCAAGGCATACCAATCAACGCCAGCTCAAGGCACGAAACACCTCGTCCGATTCACACTATCATCGTGCCCCAGAAAACATGGCCCCCCACATGTACCGCCTTAATGCCAGTGGACCAGTCTACATGGATGAAAGTGGTCGAAAGCACCCTTGCGCAAGAACGCCTATAAGTAGTGCCGCTTTGTGCGGGCCTTGTGCGGGTCAAGGTGCACTGCGCCGCTACCTCCGTACACTGTATGCACGCGATGCAGCGTTCCCTATCTATCACCAGGATTGTGTGCTACCGCCCTGCGAGGGCATGCCTATCCGTCCTTTCCTCCTTTAATCACGTGGCTTGTGCTTGCCCAGCTGGTTGCCCCCCCCCCCCGCCCCTGTAGCGGCGCACGCTACAAATGCATGTTGTGACACACGGTTTGATGGCTGTTCAGCGCATGCCTAGCGTTTTTGGGTGTTACATAGGTGTTGCTGTACAGGCGGCCTGCCTGGTGCCACAAGTTGCACATCGCCCCGGCGGAATGGCTGGGCCCTCCCTCCCAGCCCACACAACTCCTCTCATGCCGTGTAGGTTGACTACAGCATTCCCTGCAGCGGCGCCCTCTCGAGACACAGACTCGCCTCGGCATGCATCCCAACGCTCGGCTCAACCCGTTGCACCAACAGCCCGTAAGCAGTGGATAGTGCTGCACGCTTCCAAGCCATGCGCGCTTCCCCAGCGCCCACGATAGCATGGACCGTTTGCATACACAAGATTGAGTTGTCCAGCCCACCAGCAACCGGTATGTCCAGCGTGAAACCATTAGCAGCAGCAGCTGCGGCGGCGGTAACCGCAGGATCGTCTGCAAGAAGATTTGCCGTTGATGGGAACTACTCTGATGTGCAACAGCGCCATGCTACTGCACAACACCGAACCTCGGCGGCCAGGCAACCACAGCGCGTGCGGCCATACATACACGCATGCAGACGGCTGATGCAACAGGGTGTGCCATCTGTCGTATGACTGAGGCCTTGCCACCTAGAGGGTCAGCGGCATGCCACGCAGGCCCGTCCGCACAGTCCTGCCAGCAAGTGGTTGAGACGTGTGAGCTAGCAGTGGCTAATGCCGCGCAAACGCCGCCGCCACTGTCCCTCGTCGCTTCGGCCAGCCCCAAGATAGGCAGGCTATCTCGAACGCCGGCCGGCCTGACCAGCACTTAAGCTACGACCCGCCTCCTCATCAGCTATCACCTAAAGAATCTTTCCAGCAGCTGCTTGCCCGTGCTCGCCCCCTTCTTCTTTGCCGATATGCTGTCGGAGTCCCCATTGGAGCTGCCAGGCGGCGTGGTTGGGGTGCCGGGCTGGACGGGCTGAGCACCACCATGCCGGCCGCCAGGGCCTCCGCCGCCGCCGGATGGTCCCTTAGCCTGCTGCACGTAGCGCTGCTGCGCTGCTGCGGCCGCTGCTGAGCCCCCTGCCCCAAGCGCAGGCCCCGGGCCAACACTGGAGCCATGCGACGACCCTGCCACCACAACCGACGACGCACTGGGCCGCAGCGCGTTGCCCTGCTCGCTGCCGCTTGCCCCTTTTGCACGGCGTGATGACGGCGGCAGTCCCGCTACGGACCTGCCCTCCATGTGCTCGATCTTGCGCAGCACATCCTCTGCGGGCGTAGTAGGCGGCAGAGGCGACGGGCGGGCAGATGACGGCGAAGAGCGCAAGCACGCATGTGAAGGCCGGCGAAGAGATCGGTGAGCGGTCACAGCAGATCAGATCAGGGCAGGCAGAGCATGAGGACTAACTACATCACGCCATGCCGTTGCATGTCCTTGAACAGGTCAGCCCACGCTAGCAGATGGCAGCACGGAAGCGCTCCAGTCAGCTGACAGCCAAGTGTCTGTTGATCCTGGCAAGGCCGTGCCGTGCCGCGCCGTTGCCTCTGCGAAGCTGATAAGTGTGTGTCGTCCCGGGCGCACGCCCAGCCCACCCACCCGCCGTGCTGAGCTTCTCCTTGAATTCCCGCTTCCACAATTCGAATTTCTTGCGAAGCTTGAACAGCTCAGCTCCTGGGTCCATCTCTGGCGCCACCACTTCGCCGCGGTGCACCTCTTCGATAAAGCTTACGTCGTCAGGAAGGACTGCGGACAAGCTCGGCAAAGAGCGCAAAACAGATAGGGCCGTCAGAAGAGGACCAAGCTTGCGGCGCAGAAAATAGACAGTCAAGGGGATGCGGTACGCCAGATGTTGATAGCGGGGGGAACTCCTGCGTCAAGGCTCAACGACGTGCCCGTACGATCGCCGTTTCAGGCGGTGACTTGGATCCTACAGCTCCTTTGCCAGTGGCAGTTTGCCTCCCGACTGTTCATATCTGTTGGCTGTCCTGTCCTTCTATGGACCAACATACACCCGTGGCCAACCCTGAAAGCCCGCGCCTGCATTCACCCACGCTCCCCTCCCCCTTGTGCCCCGGCTGGCTGGCTGCTGACGCCCCGTCAGACCTTCCCCCTACCACTCCACCCACCTTGCATGACCCTATCCAACTCGTTGCCCAGGTTGGCGACGTAGCGCTGACTGGCGTTCTGGGGTTGGGGCGGCACAAGCACAGGAGCGGCGCCCGCACCCAGCGGTCTGTCTGCCCGCGCCACTGGACCCTGCTGCGCCGCCGACGACGCAGTCGACGCGTTGGAGCCGCCGTCAGCATAGTAAGCCTGCAGGCCGGGAGAGGAGACCAGCCGTCGAGGGACAGGAGAGGGGCATGACACAACTAGTTACGGACAAGGGGCCCACTCAAGGCACACGCAATCATGACGGAAACCCGCGAAAAAGCGCGGTGCAAAAGGAGGCGCAGTAGCTCAGCCACTAAAACAGGCGACGAAATGGGGCAACAAGCATGGCACGCTGGCGGAAGGGTTCGCACTCGCCTCCAAAACGCCAAGGCCTAACACCTTCCCGTCGCACCTGGGCCTGCCGTTGGTGCTGTTGTGCAGCCACCTCCGCCTGTGCAACAGACACTACCGGAGGTGGAGGTGCCAGTTTGGGACGTAGCAGGTGCCGGCTAGCTTCGGCAGCGGCAAATGCAGAGGGTGGTATGTTCGTTAGCCAGCTGCTGCTGCTCCCCGTTGAGGATGACGCGGCGTAGCCCCACGACCGCCGCGCCGCATCGGCAGCCGAGAGGGGCCGGAGGCGCAGGAGGCGCAGGCGGGGGCGGCAACACATCGATAGGCGGCGTTTGCGTGGAAGCGCTGGCCATGACCGGGCGGGGTGGGGCCGGCGGCGGCGGGGGCGGGGGCGGCTGCGGGAGCCGGCACCGGCACCTCGACGTGCACCACCTGTACTGGGGGTTGCGGCAGCGGCGGCGTTTGGGTCTCCGCGGAGCACATTTGTGGCTTTGGTGCCGGCGGCGGCGCCGCAGCTGCGACAATGAGCGGCTGCAGTACAATACGCTGCTGCGGTGCCTCCAATACAACAGCATCGCCAACGGCAACGTCACGTGACGTGACGGCGGCCGCCGACGCCGCAACCGCCGTAGCTGGGGCTGCCTGCTGGCTGGCAGTGCTGGGCTCGACAACTTCCGGCGCCGGGGGCGGCGGGGGCGGCTGCGTCAGCGCTGCTACTTGCTTCGGCAACGGTGGCAGCTGGCTGTCGCCGAACATGGCGCGGCACTGCACGCACGAACAAGCAGCAACGAGCAGCAGAATGGGCAAAACGTTCGATCTGAGCCCCACTTGTTGTTGACACATGTGCTTGACGCGCTTAACGTTTGTCTGCTAGGGTACATGCCACCTGCGCGTACGGCAAGCGGGCAAGGCTGTACCGGGCAGGGTT
This sequence comes from Ottelia alismoides, assembly GCA_037367405.1. NCBI lineage: Eukaryota > Viridiplantae > Streptophyta > Magnoliopsida > Alismatales > Hydrocharitaceae > Ottelia > Ottelia alismoides. Next base: position 1,029 of record JAZKJV010007579.1, on the reverse strand, counting down.
GGCCGCCTGGCTCCCTCACAGTCAGTTTCGCCGCCTAGCATCACCACTACTCGGCGCTGCCGTCTCCCCGTGTCCTCACCTTCTGCACGTACGCCTGCAGAAGCCTGATCTGCTCCAGCCACGTCACGCTCTGCTCCTCGGCCTTGTGCTGGTAGCGCTCCTGGGGGATGGAGGGCCGGGGGGGAGGGGGGCGCGGAAAGGGAGGGGGGATGGGCGTAAGGCGCGGAAGGCCAAGGGGAGCAGGCGAAACACAAAGGGGGTTGAGTGGCACACCACGGACGCAGCTGACATCCAGGTCACAAGCTACAGCCTTGTCTGGCAACGCCCTCCAAACATGCCCTCCTGTCGGCTGTGTGCCTGCCTCGATGGCTGCGCGTGCCATACCTTGAGCGACTTCTCCAGGTGCAGCTGCTTCTGCAGCTTGACGTTCTCCAAGTTGAGCCGCTCAACCTGTCATGGAATGGCATGGGGGGGCCAGCGGCATGGGGGGGGCCAGCGGCATGGGGGGGGCCAGCGGCTGGGGCCAGCGGCATGGGGCGCACCAGGCGGGCGCCATAACGCACATCCGGGCGTGTCAGATAGCCGTGTGCACGCAGCACCTGCATACGCCGCAAATCAACAGCAATGGACGTCATCGACATGCAGCTCTGACACAACACCATGAGCTGAGAGTCTGAGGCAAGGCCATCTGCCATGCATCTGCCATCTGCCATGCAGCAACCACAACACAAGCCGGCTCGTCCCACTAACTACAATTACACCGGTTGTCGCTTCTGAAAGGCGCCCAGTTCCCCTCTCAGCCCCTCGGACCGCGCTCTGCACACACACACACACACACACCACACACACACACACACACACACACACACCAGCAAACAAACACGCATACACACCAAAACCACACCGCACCTGGATGGCTAGCTCCTGCGCCAGCTCAAACCGGTTGGTGACCACCGCGGGGCGTCACCACGGCGGGGGTCATGACCATGACGGGGCCACGCGGGACGACCGTGGGAGGGGCGGGGACAA